>JAOTOL010001517.1:0-57500 GCA_034440575.1 Imbricaverruca yamaguchii
CAAATCGATCATTCGGCCAATTTTGGTATACGGATCCCCATTCTTCGAAAATGCAACTAAATCAAACCTCAAAATTCTAGACTCTTCAACGTAAATGTTTACAACTAACCACAGGAGCCAATATCACTTCACCTTCTCTTGCTCTTCACATATATAACCACATACCAGAACTGAAGTACAGACGCACATAAACACTATTAAGATACCATTACAAAGCACAACTCATCACACAACACCCATGCACTGAGGCATTAAAACTCCGCACTAAACGCTTACACCAACTCATGAACGCAACACGACTCAAAATTACCATAGGCTGCCGCGTCCACCAACACGTAAATAGACTACACATTACACTCCCCACAGCAAAAGCACTCACACCACCCAATGCATGGTGGAAACACCAATCACCCAAAGCACACCTCCTCATAGACAAACCAAAGCACACCTACGCAGACAAAAAAGTACAACAACTATTCCTTCACTTCAAAGCACAATATCCAAACCACAACATCATCTACACGAACGGTTCAAAATCATACACACAGCAGACGGGCACAGCGGCGGTGCTGTACCCCAACACAGCACCGCCGCAGGTAATACTTCGTGCCCGTCTGCATGACACAGCATCCACCTACACAGTAGAACTCTTCGCAATTTTATCGGCATACTCCACCATTTACAACACACAAACCGAACACAGCATCATAGCCACTGACACAAAATCAGTATTAGAAAGCTTCACACCCTTCACCAAAAACAAACACCCACTCATCCCCAAAATACTATGCATTCACAAACAACTGAACGTCAGACAACGCCCACTTCTTCTATGGATCCCAAGCCACACAAACATTCCAGGCAACGAACACGCAGACACCGAAGCCAGCATAGCCACAACATTGCAACAAACCAGACTATGCCCACTCTCACAATCCAACTACTACCCCACAATACACCAGGCAATCAACAAAGACATTCAACAAACATGGGACACAACCATTACGCAACTACACGAAATGCACCCAAAACACGAACTCTGGCGGACCATCAACCAAAACACCAGGCAAAAAGAACGCACACTAACACGATTACGTCTCGGACACACTGCACTCACCCACTGCTACCTCTAACAACAATGCCCACGACCACAATGCATAACATGTCAACGAACACTCACAATTAAACACATACTCATCTACTGTACCAAATACAACACCGAAAGGCAACCTATCACAAAATACAGCAACATGAACAACATCCCACTAAATATCACGACGCTTCTCAACAACGACCATCCAACATTACACGAAGACCTCTTCCACTTTCTCGCTATCACACGCCTAATCCATGATCTATGAGAGAAAAAAAAGAAAAAAGAACAAATCAAAAGAGATATTAAAAAGAAAAACAGAAAACCAACAAAAGGGGACACAAAATCAAAAGATATGTTCCAAAAGAAAAACAAAAAATCAACAAGAGGAAAAAACTAACCCCACGTGAACCTCACTAACTGCTAACATTTCTTGCAATGTATATAAAACACTGGCGATGACCCGACCCCGACCCCCCAACTACACCCCTACCCCATGGCACCGCCCGGACTGGCAAATCTTGTCTTCCGCACCAGCTCAGCTTCTCATCTGCCTGCAAGTCGACTCAACTTCTACTTCCTCTACGCTCCATACTTCAAGACGTCTCAACTCTATCACGACTCACCTATACAAGCTAGATTTACACTTCTTCGCTCCCTCTCATCCCCACCATGTTACTCCTTATACCCGTTCACCCCCACCAAAAACAAAAAACAACACAAATCACTAACACCACAAACGCCCACCCCGAAACAGCCGACATCACCACGCGGTGGCAGGCTGGCCACAAACAGACGCACACACACGAAGGATATTCAACGATCGTTATCGCTTTTTCGGGTTCTGCACGCCCCCACATCGGTCACGCTGTGTTGTATCGCCTCGCTGCCGAAACACAAGAGTTTGTTTGCGGAGGAGGAAGGAGTAGAAGAAGGACGACGCCAGCTGCGGCCACGGTGCGGTCGGGGACCTAGGTGAAGACGCCATCTGACACCTGCCACCAGCCACCTGCCACCTGCCATCTGCCACCAGCCACTAATATACCTCCATATACACACTTATACGCCTATACACCGGACACAAACCTAACATAGCATCCCCACTCCGCCTTTGCACACAAACACTACCTTCCCGCCCATCTAACACATCTTCAGCACGTCAAGACCAGCTTCTTCTAGTTCAACTCTAGCCTTTACATCTGCCTCTACGTTCTACATCTTCTACACCGTCAGGACCAACTCTACTCTGTATCTACTTGACGAGGTCAGTCCGGCGATGCTGCCACTCCCTCCCACCCTAGGCTCCCCCGAAACCCCCACCCGACTTTCCCTCTAGTGCCCTCTGCACGATATTTATCTGATCTCTCTATCCGTGCTCTCTTCAAGCACAGTTTCTGATTTCTTTGTGTATTCTTCAACTTTATCTGCCCCCACTTTTACACATGTCGGGCTCTCTTCACGCCCTTCTTTACCCTCCGCCAAATTTGCATATTGTATTGTGTGCCACTCACCTGCCATTTTCACTCTGTACCTAACATCACAAAACGACACAACTCCAACATCATCAACACAAGTATGAACACCACCGATCCATCACCCACGGGAGTTTTCTTCATTTTCCGCCGGAGGGACGGGGAGCCAATGGGCACCCTGGACCCCTAGCTGGTGGATGGAGAAATCTCTCACTACACAGGGGCGCCCCTTCACGCAAAACCACTACGATCAGGGGCGCGCCTAATACAAGCCAACAATACAACCGACGCCTACTTGCTCACCAAAATTAAGCACATTCATAGAACACCGAGTACTATCACACCAACCACAAACAGAACACCAGTCAAGGCACCATCATGGCCCAGAAGCTGGTCGGTATACCGGCGGAGACACTGGTCCGCAAACTTGGGGACCAGGGCGTCTTCCACGTATACCGGCCGGCCCCGAGGCCAGGCTACACCACTAAATACCTACTCATACTGACTTTCCAAACACGCATACCACCAACACACATCAAAGCCGGATACTTGCGATACACCGTCACGCCACGCGCACCCCTCCCGCGACGCTGTAAAAAGTGTCAAAGATACGGGTACACAGCAGGGGATGCCGTGCAACTCAATACACCTGCGGCACATGCGCACGCGCACACCCCACCGACACCTGCACCAGCGGCGAGCTGTGCTGCGCCGCCTGCGGGTGGTGGGGGCAAGCGGTTTCGGATGGGTCCTGCCCTCGGTGGATGGAGGAGCGGGAGGTGCTCCGCCGGGTCCACCTTGAGGGCATGGACCCACACCGGGCCAGGGCGTTGGTCCAGGACCTGCCGGCGGCGTGGCGGGCTCGTCGCACAGAGCCGGGCTCACAGAAACAGCAACCACCACCACTCGCAAACGTACACTATCCGACTCTGCCAACATGCTCCCAACAGGAACACAACACAAACACCAACACAGAACAACCGCAACCCCAGCACACGCGAACACCACCTAACACGAACAAAACAAGACGCAAAACAAGATCACCAACACCAGGACCTTCCAACCACCGTCAAGCACACTCAAAACATATCCACTCCAACCTACCACCCACCACTGCCACCAGAATACCAACCAGCATCCGCAGCATCCCCACAAACCTCACACACATCGGACAGATCACCTACACCACACCCACACACAGATCAGGACACAGACCCGGAGGAGCAGACGGACCGAGAACACAGAACAACTGACTCAGACACCACAACCCCCCACAAACGCGACAACACCATCTACTCAGCCACATAGGCCAACCAAGAGCACAACCAAAAAACAACCATCACCTAAACGCCCACACACCCGCGCTAACACATACAAACAATGAACACAATACTACAATGGAATACACACGGACTCATAGGACACTAGCCAGAAATAAAACACTACGCACTACAATCAAATCATATAGCACTCTGCATACAAGAAACCCACTTCAAACTCAACGACCCATATCAATTCAACATTCCTCAATACTCACTACATAGACAAGACGCAAACAACACACAAAGATCAAGCGGTGTCTGTACATACATTAAGAACATTACACCGCACCGCCTGATACACTTCAACACCACAGCAGATATACTGATAACAGAAATGCACCTCCACAACACAGTTTACACACTCATTAACATATACGACCCCCCCCCTCACGGAACATAGAAACCCTTTCGGAACTAGACAAAACACTTGACAAAATTAACACCCCAGTAATATTAGCCGGAGACTTTAACCCACGCCACACAATGTGGAACACAAGCACAATAGCACCTGAGATATCGAAAAATAAGGCCGGGATTCGGACTTTGCACAAAAAAATCCACACAAATCGCGTTGAGCCCAGAAAACTGACATTGGGTAACAGGAACCACGCGCCTGGGAGCGATAAGTCAGGCTGGAACAGCGAAAAATCGCACCGAAGCCCCAAAACCGAACGCCCACAAATGTGCGTTAGAAGCCCCAAATGAACACAGCAGGACCACAAGAGCACAACGGCGCCGAAAATACAACTGGCGCTCTCAGGCACACAACTTCCCAAAAATTCACAGCGCCTCAAAACATGCGTTGCAGCCCTAAATAAACATACATAGAGCTCTAAAAAAAATATACTGGAAGCTCTCAAGGCATGTAGGGACCATGCTAACTTGATGCACCTTCGAAAACGCCCTGACACGTAAAAACATCCTCGGTACATAAAAAGCAACAAAACCCTAAAACAATTAGGAGAAAATGTATTAAACCCATAACTTGAATTCAAATTATATTACCCATCACTTTGAAATATAAAATTTCCCAATTTCAGGCATTCCAGTTCATATTGCCCGGTCGCCACGACGCCAACGTCCTTGCACGTGCACACTCATCTTGCGCATTCGGCACACTTCGTGCGATGCTACGGTTTCTGCTAGGCCTTCTGCCTCTTTCTAATTGCTGTCATATGATAGACTTGCGCTATATTTGATGTGCTGGAATGCTTAGTATGGGCGTTCGCTGCGAAAAGTGGAGTCCGATCTTTAATTCCTTACCTCCCACTTTTTCTGGAAGTTATGAAATGCAGATTCCACTCAGCTTTGATGCACCTGATATCTTTGCTGCTATCCTCCCTGAATGGCTATCGAACCGAGGCCCTTCCTCAGTGTTCTTTGTTGGACCCTCTGCGTCTTTCTGCGCTGCGGCCTAATGCATTTTCGAAACCCCTCCTCGTTTTAGTGTGTTGTTGCTTTTTTTGGGCACCGATTTTTTTTTACGTGTCGGCGTTTTGGAAGATCCCGATGTGTTCATTTAACGACCGGTGCTTTTGCTCGTTGTGGAACCATGTTACCATTTGCAGCCCTCTGACTATGTGCGTTTTGGAGGGCCAGTTGTATTGCCGGCCCCCGTTGTGCTCTTGGGTTCCTGCTGTGTTTATTTGGGGCTTCTAACGCACTTTTGTGGTGCTCCAGTACGATTTTGTGGCTTCGGTGCAGTGCTTCTTAGTCCCAGCGCGATTTATCGCGCCCAGGCGCGTGGTTCCGGGGATCCAACGCCAGTTTTCTGGGCTCAACGCGATTTTTGCGGATTTTTGTGTGTGTAAAGTCCGAATCCTGGCCTTATTTTTCGATTCCCTGATGCCACGTTCTTGCATCTCACCTCGATTTTTCAAAATACGGTATGTTTTTCAGTGCCATACGCAATTTGTGAAGGCATCTGCTAGGATGTTCGGTGCTCCAGAGCCATTTTCTTGAACCGGACATTTATTTTGTAGAATCCATTCTTATTTTGGAAACCATTCTCAGCATGATTTATTTTCGGATACCGATTCAGTTTTTGTGGTCACGTTGTTCTTACGTGTGGGCCTAGACGCCAATTTTGGGGAGCTTCGACGGGACTACCGATGGGAATTGTGGGTCCCGAGCGCGACATTTTGGGGACAGATTCGAGTTTGTGGAAAGCGTTGTACTTATCTGTTACCCAACGCGCTTTTTGACGGTTCCTATTGTTGCGCCCTTCTAGGACTCCAGGGTGATTTTCAATGGCTGCAACGCGACTTTTTGTGTATTCGAATGCAATCTTTTGGGCCCCGACGTCATTTCCTAGGATCCCTAGCGCGAACTTTAGCTGCCTCGACACTATTTTTGGGGTCTTTTAGGTTTTTGGCGTCATTGTTGGGCCCCAGAGTTGGAGTGTTTTGTGTTTTTTGTGTGTTTTTGTGTGTGTTTTTCAGAGTTGGACCCAGAGATGCCGCCCCGGTAGCTCAGTTGGTTAGAGCGCTGGCCTGCACTGGTCTCCCCTGTACTGGCAACACAGGGTTCGAGCCGCTCCGCGCGCTCGCATTTAGCCCCCGGCCGCGAGTGTCAGTTGGCAGCTGGCCCGATAAGGCCGGGGACCAGCTACTGGGCGGCCGTGTCGGTGCATTGGCGGCACGTTAAACTTTCGGTCTAAATTCTGCCGTTGAACTGGAGTTCGTGGATCGGGTGGTGGGCCAGGGTTCACGCAACAAGCTCTGCTTAGCAATAGAACCCTGGTTCCTCAAGTCACCTCAGCAGCAATTCGGATTAATTTTTTTTTTTTTTTTTTTAATGTCTGGAGTGTTTTTCGTTACTCCGGCTTCATTTGTTTTGGTCCCAATGAGCCTGCTGTGGAATGGTACGACTCGTCGTGCTACTAGATTGATTTTCATGGTCCGGTCGTACATTTTTGGTACATCCAGGCTCAGCGTGATTTTCAGGGGCCCCGGCCTGATTCTTTGGGTCCATATCGTAATTTTGAAACACCCCGGCACGACTTTTACCATTTCTTAGAGGTTTCTTGCAAATGATAAGCCTCATCTCGCGCCATAGGTATCTCGCCCCATTTCCTGGAGCCTCTACCGGTTTTCAACGTCTTATGTCCTACCCGCCTCCATATTCAATGGCCTCCTCTCTCGTCTTGAAGGGCCCTTTCTTACATCCTCTTACATCCTGGGGCCCTTTACCATGGCATGGGGCTTCCTCTCATGTCCCAGGGGAATTATCTGCAAAATTAGAGGCCTCCTGCCACACCTCGTGTGCCTGTTCCTTTATCCTGACAAAGCCTTACCCGTCGTGAGGAGATCTTCAACTTTGGAAAACTCACACCCCTTCATATCTGTTACCACTCCCATCTTAAGGGACTCCTCACATTCTTGGAAATCTTTTCGGTTATCGGGGCCTCATTCAGTCCTGGAGACCTACTCCTTTTTTCGGACTCCTCTCGAGTCCGGCATGGCCCTCATTTCTCTTCCAGAGTCCTTTCTTTCAAATTAGGGGCTCCTCTCGCGTCTTGGGGACCTCTTGCTCTGGGTTTTGATTGGAACTTCGCCCATCTTAAGGATGTACCTTATCTCCTGGTGGACTCCTCTTCTCTCCCAGGTTCCTCCTCTTCCAAATTATACACAACGTTTCCTAGCTCAGTGGCCTTGTTATTTCCCGGGGACCTTTTTGTCCATCTGCGAGCTTTCTTTTCCGCCTGGAAGCTATCTCTCTTATCCAATGGCCTTTATCGCCGATTTTCGGGCCTCCTCGTTCATCATGGGGTCTTATTTCCAATCTTGTGTCGACCTCTTCCAAATTAGGTGCCTCCTGCCAGGTCTCTGTATCATCCTTTTCTACCTTGGTGGAACCCTACTCGTTTTTGTGCCTATTTTTGCGTCGCCGAAACCTCATCTCATGTCAACTGACTTTCTTTTCCGTCTTAGGGCCTCCTCTCGTTTTATGGGGCATCCCTTCCTGTATTGGGGCCTCCTTTGCAATTCTGGGTGCCTCCGTGCCAATTTTTGGCAATCTTTTGATTTCTGGGGCCTCCTACCCTCCCCCAGGTGACACCTTTTTAAAATGATGGGGCTCCTTTCACGTCTTGGAGACCTCATCTGTGTTTCAAGCCTCATTATCCTCTTAGCAGGTTGCTTTTGCGTCCTAGTCCTAAATCTTTTCTTCTAGGGTACCCGTCTTCTAAAATGTGGGCCTCACCTGGTTGGTCTCAGCGGCCTTCTCTCATTCCTAGAGGAACCTTCTTACCCATATCGGGGCCCCCTCTTGCGTCCGGATAAATAACTCTTTTCAGAATTTTCTGAAAAGAGATATTTATTCCAACTATGCTGACTTTGTGAACCTAATTTGCTTATGAATTACCGTACATAATTAATGGGATTTTCTCACTGGAGCGCATATTCATTGGAGCATTCTTTCTGCACGGTCACATCCTAGATCATAAATATTAGTAACTTGAGGTGCACCGTGTGCATCAGCTTATTGACAAAGAAACATGACCCCTAAAAGAAGTGGCGCACTGAATCCACTTTGGATAAAAATTGGACCAATTGCAGTGCAAAGGATGCTATTAAGAAGATGATTTGCGGCCGTGCATGCCTAAAAAGATGAATAAAGCACTAAGCAACAGCATTTTCTTACAAGTAAGGTGTATTTTTCTGATGGCAAATAATGTCAGCATTTAGTACAAATATCTGGTTGTAATGCTGGAGCATTAATCACATGTGTGGTTTTCCCTTATTCCAATATGGTGTAGAAAAGGGGGCTGAAACATGTCTGTGTGCATTCCTGCCAATATTATCAGCCTCAGTATACTGAGTATTCAATTTCAGGTCAACTCCAATTGAGGCTTCAGGGAGGGAGTTGGTCACCCTGTTTCCTCACTCTGGGATACACTCATGGTCAGTGCTATCGACAGGCCTTCAAGGCTGGTGCAGGGGAAAATTCAAGCTTTTTATTCGGATGTTTCCAAATGTTTGCTTGAAAAAACAAAGAATCCATAACTTTAAGGTGCAGTGTTTTGAGGTTGTAGGAGGGACTACTCCTACTGTTCGCACCACCTTCCCTTCCCCAACAACAGAACCACCTATATTTCATGAGCTGGATTTTACATTGGAAGTCTCAGTAAGCCCCTTTCAGTGATTAAGACTCGGGATTCACGCATCCCAGATGGAGTAGCGTGAACAGTGGCTTACCTATTATTTGCATGCGGGAGCAAACGGATTTCAAGGTGACTCAAGTAAAACTCATACAAATAGTCGCGGGATTTCGACCAGTATATTTCATAGGTACCCATTGTTATCTTATACTGAGATAAATAGGAACAACTTATCAACTTACGTCGCCCCGGTAGCTCAGTTGGTTAGAGCGCTGGTCTACACTGGACTCCACTGTCCTGGCAACACAGGGTTCGAGTCGCTTTCCGCGCCCGCATTTAGCCCCAGGCTGGGAGTGTCAGTTTGTTGGCAGCTGACCAAATAAGGCCGGGGATGGGCTACCGGGCGGCCGTGTCGGTGCATTGACGGCACGTTAAACTTTTGATAACAATTCTGCAGTTGAACTGGAATTCATGGAGCAGGTGGTGGGGCCAGTGTTCACGCAACAAGCTCTGCTTAGGAATATAACCCTGGTTCCTAAAGCCACCCAAGCAATAACTCGGACTAAATTTATCATACAAAATTTAATTTGGCGCTGCAAGATGCCAAACCCATCACCATCGTTCCTATGTCAGTAGACTTCAACATTCTCCTGTTAAAATGCTTTCGAAATTACCGGCAAGTTTTCCTATATATGACGGCCGGAATATATTTTTATATATATATATATATATATATATATATATATATATATATATATATATATATCTTGGGAGCAGATTTTCATATAGGCACCGTTGGTTAAACACGACAGCTTGTTCTGCATTTATTAGCTTTTTATGTATGTTTTCGATATGTCGCACATTCGCTTTCACTTGAGATTCGAGCTGGTGGACTATTTCTCCGAATGAGATCATCACAAGTGTGAGTTATGGTTTCCATCTATATTTAAATACAACGTTTCGATCGTCATAGATCATCATCATGGATACATTATAGGTGACATGGCTAGATGGAGTCAAAGTTATGACAAGTAAAACAAGTGGGTAAGTGCAAAAAAGCATTTCACGGGATACAAATCATTCAAGCATTTATATGGGCACTTTCATCGTCAAGTCCAGGAATCCGATTACAGGCAACAGTACACGCACGTACTCATAAAAAGGCACGCGTTACACTTCACTCATAATCGTACAGAGCTAGTGCAGAGGTCATCTTGCACTGTATGTTTATTACCGGCAAGGTATCCTTGATGAGAACAGCCTCATATACCGGCCTCTTCGATCAGCACATTTTACAAGGATCTCTGTATTAGATACTAGATTAGTGCGTGTGATAGAGGCCTTGTGTGTGTCCCTATAGTGTTCTTTGGGCCCACCACTCTGTAAGTGCATGGTGAGCCTTCTACTGAGCGTCGTTGTAGTATGGCCAATGTAGCATACTGGACGGGTTGCGCAGTCCCCGTGTGGGCAAGTGAATTTGTACACTACATTAACCTGCTTTCATGGCTCAGTTTCAAGCTGGGGGTTATTTCTCATGGTTAATGATGACGTTTTTGGACCTTGATAATAAATCGTAAGTGATAATTTCTCACCAACTACTTTAGGTCTACAACTGCCTAGAACAATTTTCTTTATGGCACGCTCATCATGCTTCCAGGCAGGGGTCATGATGTTTTGATAAAAAATCTTGATGTTTATATTTTTAGTATGGTTGTCATCTTGTTTTTGCAGATATTTAGTTATGATGTCCTTGCATGTGGCGTCAAAGTCTCTATTACTATATCCATTGTTAACAAGAAGCTGGCGGACTCTCTGTAGCTCCTGGTCAAGGAGTTCCCACGAAGAACAGTTCTTTACTGCCCTACCGACGTATGCCCGAATGACACCTTTTTTATATCGGTCTGGGCACTCACTAGCCGCATTCATGCAACAGCTGGTATCCGTCGGCTTCCTGTAAACATCTGTGACGTAATGGTCACCTGCGGATTTTACTAGGACGTCAAGGAAAGGCAGCTTAGCTTGAACACTCAGTTCTTTTGTGAATTTCAGACCAGATATCTCCTGTAGCCTGAGTCTGATAGTCTCAAGGACTTCTTCACTCTTCACGTCCAAGAATATATCATCGATATATCGGCAATAAAAGTTAGGTTTTAGATTCACATCGCCAAACATCTCCAGTTCTACATGTGACATGTAAGCTTGTGCAAAAAGGACACCCAACGGTGACCCCATAGCTACACCTTCTACCTGGCGATAAAGTCTACCCTCAGGGCATCTGAATGGTGCTTCCATCGTACAAAGTCTAAGCATTTGCTCCAGAACTTTGGCTGGCAGCTTTAGAGGAAGCTTCTCTTTCTGATGATAGACGTATTGGAGGATGATCTGGATTGTTTGTTCAACTGGTACGTTGGTGAACAAGCTTTGAACGTCCAGAGATGCAATAATCCCCTTAGGTTTAGTAGATTTCAGAATGTCAATGAACTCTTGGCTAGAGCTGAGTGCGAACGTCGTTGGTATATACGGTGCGAGTAGGGCATTCAATCGTTTTGCAATCCTGTATGTGGGGGTCGGGATCTGCGATATTATAGGTCTGAGCGGGTTTCCTTCCTTGTGCGTTTTTACGGTACCGTATAAATATCCAGGGTGGAACTCACCTGTAACTTTCTGGAAATGTGTTCCACCCACCTCAGCATTGGCTACATCAATCAGGTTATTTAGTCGCTTCTTCAGGGACTCGGTTGGGTTTCGCGTTATTCGACGAAATTTTGTATCATCGCCGAGTATGGACCTGACTTTGTCTATGTAGTCTTTGAAAATGAAACATTTTCAATCATGAGCTTCATGATTTTTGCACCCAAATAATATGTGATATAATAATCATAATAATAATAATAAAATATATATATATATATATATATATATATATAATATATATATATATAAGCAAAACATTTGTCTATGAAACATAGTGTATCCATGATGATGATCTATGACGATCGAAACGTTGTATTTAAATATAGATGGAAACCATAACTCACACTTGTGATGATCTCATTCGGAGAAATAGTCCACCAGCTCGAATCTCAGGTGAAAGCGAATGTGCGACATATCGAAAACATACATAAAAAGCTAATAAATGCAGAACAAGCTGTCGTGTTTAACCAACGGTGCATATATATATATATATATATATATATATATATATATATATATATATATATATATATATATATATATATATACATATAGATATAAGGCAAACTTTCTTCACCAAAAGGGTAGTAGAACACTGGAACCAGCTGCCAGAAAACATTGTCAGTAGCAGCACATTGAACATCTTTAAAAACAGCATAGGCAATCATTATAAGAATAGAGGGCCTGCTTTTCAGTATTACAGGGAGGGCTGATTGACACATTTGGTGGGCAACTGGTTCAGTGTACAGAGTGCAACCAGGAAGGGCCCTTGTGGCTCATAGTTGCACTAATATTTTATGTCTTTATGTCTTTTAGGTCTTTATATATATGTATATATATATATATATATATATATATATATATATATATATATATCTTATTATTATGATTATTATATCACATATTATTTGGGTGCAAAAATCATGAAGCTCATGAGAAGCCCCACATCGATAGGTCACATGCTTCGTGGTACCCTTGTTAATTAAAAGTCTAAATTATTAGGGGATAGAGCCAGCATTGAGGCGACACTTGCCCCTCAAAAATATGACAAAGAACACCCCTGGTCTAGAGTCGTTTTTCGCATATGAATGAAAAATTGAAAACGAATCTGAAAACCAGCTGCATGTTCCGTATTTGCACATGGAATAAATGCTATTCCAATCAGTATCGGTACCTCCACGGGCAGCCTAAACGTAACGTTGGCGCATTTTCCTCGTCGGAGGGCTTTCACCCTCCCATGGGAGGCGCATGCCCCTAGTGCCCCCACCCTTGTTTACGGCCCTGAACCGAGTGGGGAGGAATTATTTTGCAGCAGTTATTTCTTACTTACTTTTTTCCCCTCCGTCCCGGCCGTGATCTTCAGTTGGCCTGTTCGCTCATACTCCTTCTACCCGTGGCACCGCGCGATTCCTGCGGCGCTCGACATGAATGTTGTCAGCGTGGGTTCAAGGAAAAAGTCATAGTGCTAGGGGAAAATAAAGGTCATATTCGTGGACAAATTTCTTCAAGCTTTCAAATGAACCTGATTTTGTCCAATTTTGGTAGTATTTAATATCGGAAATGTGTGGAAATCACGTAAGTTCGGTTGGAGCGCCTATGGGACTGAGCAATTGTCCAGCCCATGTGACGTCACCGGCTCCCAAAAAAATATTGGAGGGCCCCGGGTTGAGCCGTTCATGCCAATCAGTCGGTTGAATGTTTGTGTCAGGTTCTTGTATCGTTGACTTGCTGTAAGGGATAATCAACTTGCGTGTGTGTGTGGGTGAATGTTTCCAGCCTGCCACCTTGTGGTGATTTCGGCTGGTTCTGGTTGTTGAGAAGATATGTAGGAGAGTGAGCAGCGTAGGCTAGGAGGATGTAACAGAGGGGGGATGGGTTAGTTGATCTGTGGACCGATGATGAAGTAGAGTTGACGAGTCTTGAAGAGTAGAGTTGAGGTGGTCCGGAGCGCTTGAAGATGTAGAGATGGTACAGTAGAGTTGTTTGACAGCCGGAGATGATCTAGTCGAGAAAGGGCGTCAGTTCGGTCGGTGCCACATTGGGTTATGGGGTGTAGTGGAGGGGTGGGAGTCGGGTCATCGCCATTTGGTTAGCATTGCAAGAACGTGTTTTTATGTTTTTTTGTAACGTATCTTTATTTCAGTTTTTTCGCGTATTTGTTCATTTTTCATTTGTTTTTACATATCTTTTCCTTTTTTCAGTTTTTTTTCTCTCGTTTTTTTTTCTTCACAATTGTTCCAGTATGCGTGAAATATTGAGAAAGTGGAAGAGGTGTTCGTGTAATGCTGGATGGTTGTTGTTGAGGGGCGTGGTGAGGTTCAGTGGGATGTTGTTTGTCATGCAGTAGTTTGTGATATGTTGTCTTTGGTTGTATTTGGTGCACTATATGAGCATATCGTGACTTTAGTAAGGCATTTGACAAGGTACCCCATAAACGGTTAATGATACAGCTTCAGTCCCATGGTATTGCAGGTAGCATCTTAAAATGGATAGAGTTGTGGCTTTCAGATAGACAGCAAAGAGTGGTGCTAAATGGTACAAAGTCATCATGGCAAAATGTTCTTAGTGGAGTCCCCCAGGGGTCAGTACTAGGGCCATTACTGTTCATTATATTTGTAAATAACATTGAAAGTGGCCTAAGCAGTAAAGTTTTGAAATTTGCAGATGATTTGAAGGTCTTTAGGGCAATAACAGGTCAGGATGAGCATATCTCGCTGCAAAAAGACTTAGACGAACTTGTGAAGTGGTCCGAAGAATGGCAAATGAAATTTAATTTTGATAAGTGCAAAATCATGCATGTAGGTAAGCAGCATATGAAGGCTCAATACTTGATGGGTGGCCAAGTGCTATCAGTGACTCAACAGGAGAAGGATTTAGGTGTTATTCTAAACACAAAACTGGGGGCATCAGAACAGACCAAGGAAGCCAGAAAGAAGGCACTGAGAATGCTCGGGGCAATAAATAGGAATGTATCATACAGAAGTGAGGAAGTGATCAGGAAGCTTTACTGTGCATACGTCAGGCCACACTTGGAATACTGCATCCAAGCTTGGTCTCCTAGCTATGAAAAAGATTGTTGGCTTTTGGAGAGAGTACAAAAGAGGGCTACAAAAATGGTTAATGGCATAAGCAACCTGGCATATGAGGAAAGATTGAAGAAATTGAATATGTTTTAACTTAGATATAGAAGGCTGAGAGGAGATCTCATCGAGGTCTTTAAATTTGTCAATGGTCTGGAGAGGGGATACCTTGGGGAAATGTTTGAATTTAACTGAAATGATGCAATTAGAGGTCATAAATTCAAAATAAAAATTAACCACAGCAGAACAAGGTTAAGGCAAACTTTCTTCACCAACAGGGTAGTGGAACACTGGAACCAGCTCCCAGAAAACATCGTCAGTAGCAGCACATTGAACATCTTTAAAAACAGCATAGACAATCATTATAAGAATATAAGGCTTGCTTTTCAGTATTACAGGGAGGGCTGATTGACAGTTTTGGTGGGCAACTGGTTCAGTGTACAGAGTGCAACCAAGAAGGGCCCTTGTGGCTCATAGTTGCACTAATCTTTTATGTCTTTATGCCTTTATGTGTTTAATCGTGAGTGTGTGGTGACAGGTGGTGCATTGTGGTCGTTGTTGACTTAGTAGGAGGTAGGAGTGTGTGAGTGCTGTGTGTCCTATGCGTAGTTGTGTTAGTGTCCGTTATTTTAGTATCTGGTGTTTTGGTTCATGGAGTGCCAGTATTCGTGTTTCGGGTGTATTTCGTGTAGCTGTGTTACTGCTGTATCCAATGTTTGTTGTATGTGTTTGCTGATGGCCTGTCGTATTGTGGGGTAGTAGTCGGAGTGTGAATATGGACATTGTGTGGTTTGTTGTAGTGCTGCGACTATGTTTGCTTCTGTGTCTGCGTGTTTGTTGCCATGTATGTTTGTGCGATTTGGGATCCAGAGAAGTAGTGGGCGTTGTTGTATGTTTTTTTGGTGGACATGTAGTATTTTGCGTATGAGAGAGTGTTTGAATTTGGTACAGGGTGTTATGCTCCGTAGTGCTGATTTTGCGTCTATAGCTATGACGTGTTCAATATTGGTGTTGTAGATGGTGCAGTATGCCGAAAAGATTGCGAGTAATACAGCTGTATATGTGGATCCTGTGTCGTGCAGACGGGCACGTAGGATGCACAGCACGCAGATTTTGCACTTACCCCAACGCAGCACCTGCGGCGGTGCTGCGTTGGGGTACAGCACCGCCGCTGTGCCCGTATGCTGTGTTTGTGATTTGGAACCGTCTGTACACATGATGTAGTTGGCATATTGTGCTGTAAATTGTAAGAATATTTGTATTTATACGTGTGCATATGTGTTATTCGGTCTGTCAATAAGGAAGTGTGTGTTGGGTGTAGGTTGTTTCCACCATGCGATGGGTTGTGGGAGTGGTGTTGTTGTGGGAGTGGTATTGTTGTGGGAGTGTTATATCTAGAGTGTTTGCGTGTCATTGTATGCGGCAACCTATTGTAGTCTTTGGTGGTGTTGATCTCATGAGTTGGTGTACGAGTGCTGTGCAGAGTTTTAGTGTCTGGGTGCATGGGTGTTGTTTAGTGAGTTGTGTCTTGTAGTGGTGCCTAAGTAGTGCTTCTTTGCGTCTGTTCTGCAGTTCTGGTATGTGGTTGTATATGTGAAAAGCAAGAGGTCAGGTGATGTAGGTTCCTGTGGCTATTTGTAAGCAATGACGTTGAAGAGAATCTAGAATTTTGAGATTTGATTTAGCTACATTTCAGAAGAATGGGGATCTGTATTCCAAAATTGGCCGAATGAGGTATTTCTAAAGAGCTAGATGTGTGTTTCGGTCGGATTCCCAGTTTGTGCCGGATAGTGCTCGAAGGATGTTTATTATTTTTGACGCGCGTTTTTGAACATCCAAGATGTGGGGCCGAAAGGCGAGTTTTGTATTTAATGTGATGCCTAGAAAGTTTGCTGTGATAACGAATGGTATGGGTTTGTGGTCTACTTTTAGTGGTTGTAAATCTGTGTATTTCTGGTAGCCGAAAGTCATGCATTTCGATTTGTGTGGTACGATGTGTAGGTATAAAAAGGCGACTTTGTTGTGTAGTTGTTTTAATGAGGTTTGTAGTATACCTAGTGCGTTGTTTGATATTTCGTGTGAGGTCCATATCACTGTATCGTCCGCGTACATTGCAATCTTGGCCGTAAGATTGTCGGTGATGACTGAGTTTAGACCTAAAATAAAGAGAAGGGGGCTGAGGACGGAACATTGCATTAAACCGGTTGTGGGGAATTTAGCGTCTGAGGTATGGGCTCCGATTTTAACTTCAAATGAGCGGTTTATGAGATAGAAATGAAGATAGTGTAGTAGTCTGCCTCGTATGTCTATGTTGTGTAGGTGTTGTTGTAGTGCTGTTATGCTGATGGTGTCGTATGCTTGTTTAAGGTCCAGGAAGACGGCGACAGTGGGGCGTTTCCTTGCCGCCGCTTCCTGAATGTGTGTAATAAGGTATGTAAGGTTGTCTAAACAGGATTGATTAGGAAGGAAGCCTGATTGAATAGGAGAGATTAGTTTTGTGTTTGGATGATGTAGAGAAGGCGCTATTTGACAAGGCGTTCGAATAGTTGTGAAAGTTACTAGTGAGGGCAAAACGGCGATAGAAGGTGCAGAGAGTTGAGTCCGTGTTTGGTATAGGTATAGTTATGAGAAACGCGTGTAATCAGGATTGTGGGTATGTATGTGTGGTCCACGCGGTGTTGGAAGTGTCGAGTAATGTGTGCAGTGCTGATGCTGGTAGGTGTTTGAAGGACGAATAGTGAATGGTGTCCCGTCCTGCACTTGTGTTACGTGTCTGCGCGATTGCTAATTGTAGTTCTGTGTGTGTAAATCTGGTGTTGTAAAAGTGTGTGCGTGTGTGTTTGATTGGAGGTGGGGTGGTTCGTGGAAGTGTAGATGATCTAAGATGGTAGTGGTGTGCGAATACGTTTCCTTTTATTTGTGGGTCTGTTGTGGTATTGTTGTTGTGTCTAAGTATGATGAATTTGATTTGGGGTCTTTGTCGGTGTTCGAATCTTTTCAAAAGTGTCAACATTTCGCCGGGAGGTGTAAATCTGTTAAAGTTAGTGCAAAATGTGTTTCAAGAGTTCTTTTTTTTGCGTTTTTGATGATTGTTTTACATTGTGTTCTGAGTTGTTTGTATATTGTGAGCGTTTCTGGTGTGCGGTGTCTTTCACATCTCTGTCTTGCATGGTTCCTCGCGCGGATCGCCCGGTGGCAGTCATCACTCCACCAGGGTGCCGCGCGAGGTTTATGTTGGCGTCGTGGTTTTGTTTGTGGTATGTGTTGATGTGCTGTGGTGACGAGGATGTCTGCGAATTGTTCTGGTGATAGATGAGGGTTGTGGGCTGCTGGGGTTGCTATGGATTCTCAGAAATGTGTCCAGGAAGTTTTTTAAGGTTCCACCCGCCAGGCTGGGGATTGGGTGGGCCGGTGGTCACTGGCGGATCTAGCCCACAGGTTTGGGGTTGGACAAATTTCGGATTTGGGTGTCAGCCCCCGCCCCTCGCTCCCCCCCCCCCCCAAGAGTGTGCCTAGAATTTCCATGAGAGAGTTGGAATGTATTTGGAGGGTGCTCATCGTGCCATTATGTTTGGTGTAATGGCATGCTGGCAAATGCACTGCAGTATGCACTCACCACGGCTCATGTCAAATTATTTTGGCATCGGCAACAGGCTTACTTTTGTTCATGGAAAACAATTAAAAAAGTATCTAAAAGTTGTCAATCTTTTGCATTGTAAGCTAGAACCATTAAACCGGCTGCATATTTGTTCTATGCCCACCCTTTCCACAGTGCAAAAACCCTCACTTGCTGTTTACTTGACAACATTAGCAGCTGTCTTCAAGATAATCATTATTGAGACAGTTGTTAATGTGAACTCCTTACTTGGAATATCAGGAATAAGCAAGCTGTTCTCGGTCTCATTAGGGTGGTGCAACTCTGGATCTCAGCAGGCAGAGGCTGGGCTGGGCCAACTTCTGGTGCAGGCAGAAGATTGAGACATGAGAGGTTGGAGGCAGAAGCTACTCTTTCAGGAGAAGGCTGAGATGTTGATATGGAGAATCCAGACTGAAAATAAGGGCAGACATCTACTTCAATATGCACCTTTGAGTTCACAAACTGTTATTCCTAGATATATTAGTTTAGACAATTACCTTGCCACAAAAAGAACAACGAAGTTTTCCATGTATCAAAATACCCCATTTGATTATCAATCCATGATTATATCTCCAGTTGAAGGTTAGGCTAGGTTAGCACGCGCCCTGGAGTGGGGGGGGCGAAATCCGCCCACCCATCCGGTTTTCGCACGTAACTCGAGATTTCACCGGCCAGTTTACGCCCTTCTTTGCATACCACCTCAGAAATGACCGGCGCGTTGTTTCAAGGGAGAAAACGGAAATCGGCGGAAGATTTTTCGAGTTAGGGGCCGTTAATTTTTTTTTATCGCAGCGCCAGAAAAAAAAAAAAGCTTCTGAAAAGCCCCTTTATTAGGGAGAAAAAAGAAAAGTTTTGGGAGAAAAAAAAAAAAAATTTTTTTTTTTTTTTTTTTATATTTAAAAAAAAATATAAAATTATTTAGGTTAAAAAAGGTTAAATTAAAGAAAAGTTAATAAAAAAAAAAATAAAAAAATTTAATATAAAAAAAAGTTAAAATAAATGAAATGAAATTAATGTAATTTTTAAAATTTTTCCTTAAAATTTTTAAAAAAAATTTTTAAAATTTTAATTATTTTTAAAATTTTTTTTTTTTTTTTTTTTTTTTTTTTTTTTTTTAGGCGATTGCGCCGAGCCGCCCAACGGAGTAGTCGGATGGGCGGCCCGGTTCCGGTAACTGGAGCAAGTAACAACCTGACAAAGTGCTGCTATATAGGTGACTTGAGGTTAAATTCATGGTCTAGCATCTGCATTGCATCATTAGTAATGTCGAAAACATCAATGGTGTCCATTTGGGAGCATTTATACATAATCACAGCGATTCATAACAATGACAAGTCAATCCACGCAAAATCAGATTTTTAAAATCGATTTTACCTCATTTGATCTTGAAAATATTGACCTAAGGCCATGAAAATTGCACACAATAGAGTTCACTACCGTATCCATCCATCCTGTGAAGGTCGTTTCCCCATTGCCAATAGGAGCCGAAATCATATGGGGCGGAATTCACCCCCTCCAGTGCTCGTCATTTTCTGAGGCCCTCCAGGGCCCGTGTTAGATTCTGTTGCATTTTGAGTTGATTTTTAAACATTGATTTGTATCAAACTCAAAGCCTCCTTTTGGTGTTACTTTGACCACAAACTAAAAAGTAAACTGAAAAGCACAGAAAATGAGTGGTCTTAATAGGTGTCAGTCACTTTCATAAACATTGCATTGCAAGGGTATATTCCAAGGATTCATGAAGCGCCTTCAAGCATAAATTTACTACCTAATCCTCCATATCAGAATTTGTTGAAAGGATTTTTTCTTTTAATCTCAAAAAGCAACTAAGAAAATATACCAAAATCTAGCCAAACCAAATCTGTTCGTGCAGAAAATATATTTATTGGGAAAATATATTGTAAAATGTTTTTTTTTAACTAAAAAGATAAACCTAGCCTCACCTAATCTAACCAAGATGAACCCAAGCATACATGCTTGCTTCATGTAGGTAATGTGATGTGTAAAACGTGTTGGAGGTAATGTGATGGAAAATGTGTAAAACTTGTTTTGTGGATAGCTTAACCCGCGCCGTACCGGAGGGGGGTCTTTAACCGTCCCCTCAGGTTTTTTTGCGGGTAGTGAACGAGCGGCGCGGGGCAGCGCGCTGAAATTTGGCATACCTTTTCCCACATCAAATTGGCATGTCATACCAAACTTTTGAAGAGGTCATCTAGGGTCAACGAGTTAATCTAAGTCAACTGAGGTCACCTCCAAAAAGTTCAACCAGCCCTCACGCTTTAACGGATGCAAATATTTCAATGAAACTTTCAGCGTTTGTTTATCTCTAGGGATGCAACAAAACGTGCGGGATAATGTTTCTTATTTTTCCCGTTTTTAACTACTTATAAATTTTGCATACTTGCCCATTAGAGATTTCAACTGCGTCGCAACGGAGCACCGTTAGCCGTGGCGGCTAACGGTGAGCTCCAGGTACCACGATGCCGCACAGAATTTGCGCGCCGCTCCTTCATACCGAGAGCTTACCGAACATGGAACAATCTGCCTCCAGATGTGACGAATTCATGTGACTACATTTTTTTTCTCAAGCGGAAGCTTTCGGTCATGCTGCGCATGTCCGGGCTCTAAGTTTCGTGTATTCTCTAATTTTTAGTGTTACCGTGTAATGCGTGTATGATCGTGATGATGGTTTGTGCGGCACATTGGTGCACCTGTAACGGAGACTGAAAAACCCTGCTCGGGAGGATCCGAATACATATTGCATTGCATTGCATTACATTACATAACATTACATTATTCCGGGTTGTGTGTTTATTTTCCCATAGCACCTAGGTAAGAATCTGGCCCGGCTTGTTTTCTAATATTTCCATACGTTTGTGCCAAGGCCGCCTATATACCTTGCCAACAACTTCTTACGATTGTACTGCTTAAGACATTTACCGGCTATTGCAATGAAAAGTTTGCTATTGAAGAAAAAAAATTCCGGCTATTTTAATCGTATTTGCTGTCAGAAGACAATTCCGGTGTCATTGTATTCTTCCGTTTTTCTTGAATGCTAAGATTAAAGCATTTGCATATATATGATGTTCAAGCTTTCCAACGCATGTTGCTAGTAAGCCCCGTATATTCTGTATAATTACTGATTGCCGATAACGTTTTATATTTTTCAGCATCAACATCGCATCACGAACACCACACTTCCGTATCTCTACATTACTTTGCATGTTTCACAATCTAACGTTTCCACACTTTTCGATAAATGGTTACAAGCAGGGCTGTGTATCTCTTACGAAGTCCGAGGCATCCAAGTTAAGGCATATTTTCACATTGAATATGGAAATTGACAAATTGACGTTAGCAAAGTACCAAACCAGGAGGTCAAGGCGACCCCCCCCCCCCGACCAACCCGGGATGTCCAGTCATGATCACAAGGTCCTGTTTGTACCACTAAATGTCTGCGTAACCTTCCGTTTACACTGGTAGCTCGAGAGAGAGAGAGAGAGAGAGAGAGGAGAGAGGGGGAGAGCGCGTATATATATATATATATATATATATATATATATATATATATATATATATATATATATATATATATATATGTATATATATATGTGTGTGTGTGCATCCTCTCACTTCTCTCTCCCCTCCCTCTCGCGCACAACACAGTCAGTGTCAGTACAGGGTCACAACACGGACCGGTGTCAGTCAGTGTCAGTACATGATCACAACACGGACCGGTGACAGTCATTGTCAGTACAGGATCACAACACGGACCGGTGACAGTCAGTGTCAGTACAGGATCACAAAGCGGCCGCCTAGCAACAATCGGTCGCCGGCCACGAAAGGTCAGGGAGGAGACGAGCGCGGCCTCGTCCGACGCCCGGAAGTTGGGCTCACGCGGAGGACGTCCCTGCCCAGCCTAGAACTGGCCTCCGGTCGCCGGTAGACGCCGATGGTATCTTGAGGACGGTGTGACCACCGGTTCCCCGGCCTCGCAGATCGCGAGCTGGACCGGCCACAGCTCACCGACCACCATGGCTTCCAACATTCACGGGACTCGTGCCGCCTTAGTAGCGTCGGAGCGCTTTGATCAGCCGACGCCGGCCCGGCCGGCACGTCAGCGGACGCAGGCAGCATCCTCTCCGATACGCTATCAAAACGATGACGTCAGACATCCGTGACGGTTGGGTCGTTTTTGGCGTACACAAATCGGTGCCTTCGCCGCGCTGCAATATGATTGCATGCATTTGTCTAAAGCCTCGGAGTGATTACTTATGAAGTTAATTGCAGCCGTCATGTTTTTGTCCGGTCTTTTTCTAATTAATGCGAACTTTATATATTAGCTCCTGATATTACCCGGTGATTGATCCATCGATTGATTGCTATAAGATGTCTTCGTATCTTGCATCTGACTGCTTCCATACGCCTCCAATGCTCCTTGCTGGTGCATATATACCGTCCCCTCACAAGGTCTTAAATAACAGACATTATTTTCATCCAGCCGATTTATGAGACATCATGTTTCAATGGACTTTCTACACTAATCTTGTCATCTCTACATTATAAGTCGTCCTTCATGCTTGCATGAACCTGCTCTCTGCCAACTCACAGCTTACTTCTTCATTTCATCCTTGTCTCCATTATTATAATGAAAGGAAACTAAATGCCGTGTCTTCAGAGCAATCCCAGCTCTTCAAGTAGCTTCTTTTCACCATAAAATGAGGATATTTCGAGCATTAGCGCGATCGCCGCATACCCACAACCACGTGTATCTGCCTACCTGCTTTGAGGCGGAGACACTTGCTTCCCCCCAAAATCAAAAATGACCGTGTGGCGTGACTGGGGCCATCACCAGAATTTTTCGATAGGAAGGGGAAGGTCTTTTGACCTTCCCGGGTTTGTAATTGCTGTCAGGAATGTCGAGGAGGGGAAGTGTATTCCACCCTCCCCATCCCAACAATTTCTATGCAGAATCCGAGCGTTCTATGGGGTCGTAATCCATGCTATGGGGTGTGCACTCCTCCCCTGCACTCCCTGGTGACGCCCCTGCACGTGACCCGTGAGGCCCGACCTGGGTGGCGTACGCCGGCTCGGTGTCACCTCGCGCGGCCGCCGGAGGAGGGGCAGGGGTGGGGCAGGTCGCCGTCAGCTGACTGGAGCCGCGCCGGCCCGACTACGGCCCCGCCCAACTCATCGATTGGTCGTACTCTGCGGCCCGCGCCACGCCGGCGACCGGCGACGGCTGGCGCAGACTATTGACCCAGATGCGGGGCCCGTGGCGGCGGTGGCGACCGCGTCTACTCCGACGGACGTCCCAGCTGGCGGTGCGCCGTCTCTGCCGGCCAACCCTGCCGTCAGACTGTCCCGCCCAATACCGGCTGATGCTGAAAGAGGCACTCGAGTACATGCCATGAGGCCGGCCGGTCTAAATAAAAATGCTGCAAAAATCAGTGCAATCCATAAAGCTGGACGTAGTTTATTCATATCACAGTTATTTTCAAGTAACCATTACTTCCACAACTGCCGAAGTACCCCACTAGTGATATCTTCATGGAGCGCCATTGTTACGGAACTTTGTCCAAAACTAGATGCAATATTGGTACCTTCATGGAACGTTATTGTTTGTGATATACCTGTGCATGTGAGCTTAGTCGAGTGTTTTTTTCAAGGCCATGCCTGATTACATATCACGTGGTGCCAATCAGAGGACATGGCCAGTTTTGATGCCAATCAGAAAGCATGGCCACTTTTGGTACCAATCAGAGGACACGACCAAATTATGTGCCAATCAGAGGACACGACCATACGATGCCCGTCGATGTCGGCCAGAGGACACGGTCGCACGGTGTCAAAGGACACGGTCGTCCGGTGTCAGAGGACACTGTCCCACAGTGTCAGTCAAAGGACACGGTCGTCCGGTGTCAGAGGACATTGTCCCAGTGTCAGTCAAAGGACACGGTTGCACGGTGTCAGAGGACACTGTCCCACGGTGTTAGTCAAAGGATACCATCGCACGGTGTCAGTCGGTGGCATGCATGGGAAGACGAAGCCAGATGGGCTTTTGCTCACCTTTCCGGCACGGTAATGTTAACAGTGGGCGCTACAGTAGAATAACACATTTGCTCATCGTTTGGGCCGTCCACCGCCAGGTCAGTTGCTACGCCCTGGCGGCGGTTGTAAGGCCCTGGCAGCTGACCTCGCCAGGACCAGGTGCAGGCTGGCGGGTCGATAGCACGACAAAAACGGCTCGCATTGTGTTGCGCATCACCCTGAAAAAGCCTAGGTGACTTCTGGACCAAAAATACCACCCATGATGGCTACTATAGTTTGCAGCGGATCAATGGCAGATAGGACTTTTTACAGTGTTCAACTGCCTGAGGTTTATGCTGCTACCACGGTGTCGTTCACTGGTGCTGGCTACTAAGCCTGTATTTGGAGCGAACCTACGCGCGAATGGAGAGACGTTCAAACGTCACCACATTTGTTGATGACACCAAGACTCGTGGACGGCTAAAACCTAGGCTATATATTCTTGGTTACTCAAAGTGCATTGTTTGAACGTGTCTTCCCAAGATGACATCTGAAATATAGCGCCTGGTTCTCAGAGGTTCGCCACGTTTTCCGATTATATGCATGCTTTGCATGCTACATGAAGTGTATGGTGATCCAATGGCTGAAAGAAACGCATGCATATTTGCAGGGTAAGTCCATTGTCCTGGGCAACGTGTCAGAGTGAATGAGAAATATCTGCGTCACATGTGACACAGATCTGTGCCAGGCGAATCCAGACCCGTGTCACGTGTACCAACATCGAATGTACGTGTAGCAAGCACGTGCACCAGGTGATTCAGACTCGTGCCACGTATACTAACATTCAATACACTTTACGTAAATCACACTTGAAATTATATTCACACGGTTATTGCGACATCAACTTAGATGAATTAAAGAGTGCCCTGTTGTCATGCGTACACAATACGAACCGCCGACATGTTTTTTGTTTTGTTTGGGGAGGGGAGACTTTCCTCACCCACCCCTCAACATGTTTCAGGGATTACATCCATTGGTACCCTTAGTGTTCAGGTGAAAGCATTGACAATTTGGGTTTTGAATCATGGTTGTAGATCCCGAGTTGGTCGGGTGAGTTTGTTGGTCGGGAACTTCAGCGTCATCCTCCAGTCGTCAGTATCCGTCGTACGACCACGTGGCCCGGGCACCACCACCACCCCCTGTCGCAACTGCACGTCACACGGACATGTACATGCAATTACCCGCCATGTGACCATGTGACACGGGGACCGCCCACTGTCGCAAATGTAGGCTACACAGACATGCACGCGCAAGCATCCGCCATGTTGCACAAGAGTTCGTCACGTCGAACGCGGATCCGCAGTTTTTCACGAGAATCTAGTGTTTTGTTTTCGTGACGAGTGTTCGCCGCGCCGAGTGCCCACCGCGGTGACTTAGCTCCCCGTTGTGGCATCAGCTTCCGCTACGTGATGCCATTTTCGGCCACATGATGGGCCCGCGACCAGGTCGATGCCAAGGGTTGTCGCTTTCGGTGAAAACCCAGCGGTGCCAAGAAACCTAACTCGTGCTGTTTTTGCGAACAGTCATGCTATTTTTTGGACGCTTTTATCGCGTTTGCGTGGTGAACTGTGAAATGTAAATATCATGTCATCAGATGGTACATGCATTTGATCGTCAGAAATCGTGGCGTATATCTGCTCGGGAGTGACAGGCAACAATGTCAGACCTCACGAACACGTGTCTTTCATAATGCATATGTGGGGACGCAATTTTCATGCGCGTGTGGACACTTGTGAATCCAAGGGCGGCGATGGGATAGGGAGACGACGATATTCAAATGTTGGAACTTGGAGCTCCACCCAAGGCGGATGAGGGCAGATGCACAGCCAAGGGGACGGGATCCCGGGTCTTCACCTTAGCAACCAAAATGCAAAAGATCAAACAACAAATTTGTATATTTTTACCTCGCAAAGCGACACATCTTCGGCGCTCATCGCGCGCCGACAGTGTTCTTTGTTTCACACCACCTTTCTGGTCGCCCCCTTAAGAAAATCCTGGCTGCATCCCTGGGTAGAGATGGTGTTGATGGACCGGGCCAACCGCCACCTCTTCGATATTTCAATCCCAATGCGATAAAGTAACGGAATAGAAGCAAGCGCGCTGCGCGTCACGAGGTAAATTGGAATGGTATCCAATTTTATAGCATCGGCCAACCGGCGGCCTTACCACACAGATCGAAGGTCAAAGCGTGCCAGAACATCTTGCACCGCAAAATTCAGCCACGATGTGCACCGAGTTCGTTTGACATAGAACGACGAGTTGAGCAACAATGCATATCTCAGGCCGGTATCAACCTATCCATATTACCTTTGATCTCGAAACGTGCACGAGTAATAGGCCTGGCCGGACCGAACTCGTGCAGCCAACAACGGGCGTACGCTGAGACTCGGAACACCTTTGGCACGACTTGGTTCGCATTCTCAAGTATTAATCGTTGGCCAAATTCAAATTAATGCCTGCCAAATGTTCCACACTGCATCTATGTGTGTAAAAAAACATCCTTAATCACTCAAGGTAAATGGCCTTACTTAACTATCTTGAAGCTCACAGCTGAGGACGGAAATTCTCAGAATAGCCAGAGACAAGTGCGAGTTTCAAAGTGCTCTTTGAAATTCATGAGCTATTTTCCCTTTCAAGACAATCAAGATTTCTCCCTTGACGGTTTCTGTTTGGCCTAGTGAATCTACCTGGTGGAAAGTCGTGCGCATGACCTCCTTTAATCGGTTATGTCGGGCCATTTCGTCTCGAGATTTCAGACCTCTTTGGCCGCGATTATTAAGTGGTATACCGTTTCAATCCGATAGTAACGTCTGTTCAGGCTCAGTTCTTGGAAGCTCGCAGTCCGGAGGGAAGATCACCTATATGCACCACCAGGGGCCTCGCCACCGGGGGGGGGCAGCGGGGAAATTTCCCCCCCTGCCGTGAGGCTGGAGGGGCGCCGCCCCTGAAATTTGAGGAGGCCCCATGACGAAAAGGAGGCCCCATGACGAAAAGGAGACCCACAGGACGAAAAGGATGACCCCAGGACGAAATGGAGGCTCCCAGGACGAAAATAAGGCCCTCCAGGACAAAAAGGAGGCCTCCAGGACGAAAAGGAGATTCTCGAAATTCGGGGCCTCCAAGAGGAGGCTCATAATTTGACAAAGGAGTCACCTAGGAGAGGGTAAGAGGCCCCAGAAATCAAGAGAGTGCTAAAAATTGGCACGGAGGCCCCAACATTGCAAAGGCGCCTCAATACGGAAAGGGAGGGCCAAGAAAATCAGAGAAGGCCCTAAGACGGAAAAGAAAGCCAGTGGGTACGAGATGAGGTTTCGGAGCAGGGACGTCGCCACCTGGGTGGGTGGGGGGGGGGGACAGCGTGGGTAATCGTCCCCATCTCCTGCCTTGATACTGTGGAGGGGGGGAGAGGAGCACCGCCTACAGAAATTTGAGGTGACCCCTATCAGGAATACATAGGACAAAAAGGTGAGCAAGGAGCCCGACGGGACAGAAGATGATGCAGTGAAGGAGGCCCCAAGACTGACAACGAGGCCCCCAGGAAATACAATCAGGTTCCTGTGAGAGATATAGAACAGAGATTGTGAGGAGGCCCCCAGGTCAAAAAGGAGGCCCCCATGACGAAAAAGAAACCTCCAGGACGAAAAGAATGCCACCGAGACGGGCAAGAAGCCACCCAGGGTTACACGAGAATTCTTCCGATGGGCGGCAAGATATTCTTAATTTAGAAAACGAGGCCCCCAAGATGGAAGAAAAGGACCCTACAACAGAAAATAATTAAAAGAGATATTCATCCGGACGCAAGAAGGGGTCTCAAGATGGGTAAGAAGGTCCAAGAAGGTCCAAGAAGGTCCCCCTATGAATGAGAGAAGGCCACTGAGACCAGCCAGATGAGGCCCACATTTTAGAAGGCGAGTACTCTAGAAGAGAAGATTTAGGACTAGTACGCAAAAGCAACCTGCTAATAGGATAATGAGGCTTGAAACACAGATGAGGAGGTCTCCAAGACGTAAAAGGAGTCCCATACTTTTAAAAAGGAGTCCCCTAGGGGAGGGTAGGAGGCCCCAGAAATCAAAAGATTGCCAAAAATTAGCTCGTAGGCCCCAGGAATTGCAAAAGAGACCCCAATACGGCAAGGGAGGCCCAGAAAATGAGAGGATGCCCTAAGACGGAAAAGAAAGCCAGTGGATATGAGATGAGATTTCGGAGGCGCAAAAATAGCCGCCAAAACGGGTAAGGCTCAACCAAGATCGAAATTAATGATCCAGACACATTGCAGGAGGTGCCTAATTCGGAAGAGGACGACACAAGATTGGAAATAAGACCCCATGATGAACGAGCAGGCCCGAAAATCGGCGATAAAGGCCATTGGATAAGAGAGATAGCTTCCAGGCGGAAAAGAAAGCTCGCAGATGGCCAAAAAGGTCCCCAGGAAATAACAAGGCCACTGAGATAGGAAAGGTTGTCTATAATTTGGAAGATGAGGAACCTGGGAGAGAAGAGGAGTCCACCCTTAAGATGGGCGAAGTTCGAATCAAAACCCAGAGCAAGAGGTCCCCAAGACATGAGAGGAGGCCCCTAATTTGAAAGAAAGGACTCTGGAAGAGAAATGAGGGCCCTGCCGGACTCGAGAGGAATCCCAAAAAGGAGTAGGTCTCCAGGACTGAATGAGGCCCCGATGACCGAAAAGATTTCCAAGAATGAGAGGAGTCCCTTAAGATGGGAGTGGTAACAGATATGAAGGGGTGTGAGGTTTCCAAAATTGAAGATCTCAAGACGGGTAAGGCTTTGTCAGGGTAAAGGAACAGGCACACGACGTGTGGCAGGTGGGCCCTAATTTGGCAGACAATTCCCCTGGAGCATGAGAGGAAGCCCCATGCTATGGTAAAGGGGCCCCAGGATGTAATAGAAGGTCCTTCAAGACGAGAGAGGAGGACCATGTAATATTGAGGAGGGTAGGATACAAGTCGTTGAAAATCGGTAAAGGGGTTCCAGGAAATCGGACGAGATACTTAAGACGCGAGATGAGGCCTATAATTTTCCAGGAAACCCTAAGAAATGGTAGAAGTCGTGCAGTGGTATTTCAAAATTACCATATGGAACAAAAAGAAATCCGGCCGTGGCCCCTGAAAATCACGCTGAGCCTGGGTGTACCAAAAGTTTACGGCCGGACAATGAAAATCACTTTAGTGGCACGACGGGTCGTAACGTTCCACAACATCCTTAGTTAGTTATTGGGGCTTTAGGGCGTATTGACTACTTTGGTCGTGTAGCGCCCATTCTCCACAAACCGGAATCTCCACAACAGTCTCATTAGAACCAAAACAAATGAAGCCGGAGCAACGAAAAACACTCCGGACATGGGTAATCACTCTGGGGCTCCACAATGACGCCAAAAACCAAAAACTTTTAGACCCCAAAAAGTGTCGTGGCAACTCAAGTTCGCGCTAGGAATCCAAGCAAATGACGTCGGGGCCCAGAGGATCGCATTGGACCAAACTAGTCGCGTCGCAGCCCTTGTACGTCACACTGGATGCCCAGAAGGTCGCGCCGGGGCCACAAAAGTTGCAGCTGCTCCAAAAATAAATTCTTAACCGGAATGTCACTCTGGGACAAAGATAAACTCCTTCAGTGGCTGCAGTGGCATATCAAATTCTGTCGTGGCTCCAAAATTCGCGCTGGAGCCACCAAAATTAGTCTCGGTCCACCAGAAATCGTATTTGTATTTATATTTGCATGCCATCTCGATTTTTCGAGATTCGGTATGTTTTTCGGTGGGATACCTTGATACCGGTGGGATAGCATATTACCCAGATGCCTTAACAATTTGTGAAGGCATCTGGTAATATGTTATGTGCTCCAGAACCGTTTTACTGACCCGGATATTTCTTTTGCAATCCCTCCTTATTTTGGAGGGCTCCAGCTTGACATTTTCGGATACCGATCTGGTTTTTGTGGTATAGGTGTAATTTTAACAGTGTGAGTTGATTTATCAAGGGATACCAATATACTACCGTAAAACCGGGTGGCGGAGTTAGGATTTAAATCCGACGAATCAGGAAAGATAGCGGTATATTAGGCCCCTCCACAGGAAATTTGAATTGACCACTAATTATTTCATTTCGAAATGTCCCCTTTGAGAAAATAACGGTCGAAATCCCAGGACTTTTTAATGGGCGTAGGTGAGCCGCCTGCAAATCCGTTTGCCCCTCCCCTTGATACAAACATAAGTAATCCACTGGTCCCTCAATAATTTTCAGAAACGTACGCCCATGGGGCAAAGCCGACATTAAAAGGACTAATTAACCCTCACAAGCATGCAAATCAGCACCCATCCCCACATAAAATGGGAGGAATTATGTATTTAAATGTATTTGTTGCCTACAAACATCTGTTCTGTTATTGCATGCTCGCATGATTAGAGCTTCCTAACTTCCATGCATTCTCAACATCATTTACAACACGGTGCAGCACAGTGAAACCATCGGCGTGACGGCGTGCAATTTGAAGGTTTTGCATTATGTATGCATTGCCATTGTTGCATCGTTGCATGACAAGTTATGCATTGTTGCATTGCCATTTATGCAATGTTGCATTGCCATTTATGAATGGTTGTTCAATGCTTGTTCTTGCCGTGAATTTATTCACGATGAATTTGTTATTTTAGCTTATGTGACAAGTGCCTTGCAGCCAGCACCAAAAGTTAAACAAATTCATAAATTCCTAAGATGGGGATCAGTAAACCAATATAACCCACTTCTTGTTGTCACCTTCGTGAAATTATCGTCCTAGGACTGAGAAATGATCGCTTAAGCATTGCTTAGGACATCAAGCTGGTGGTAGTAAATAACAGTAGTGATGAATCTAGCTATATTCAGCTATTCTTGGAGGACATAAAAGTGGGCTGATCAATGGGAGATATCTACAAGATATGGTTAGCATCAGCCCCGCCAACTCGCTGCAATCTAGAGGCCAGCGGTAAGATTCTTCTGTTCGAGAAGGCATTGAGACGTTGGTTGATTTTGGCACTTAGGTATTTATCCACATATTACTTATCTGTACCCTGGTATGGCCAACTTTTTGTTGCGAAAAATGATTCTTGCTATTGCGTTTTGAGTAAATGATGCACCATGCCAATAATCAACATGACATTAGCATGAAATTCTGTTTCCAATTCCCGAACCATGCTAAGAGCCTAAACACAATAGGGCGCCCTAACACAATGGGAGGCCCCCTTTCGGAGAGCAGGAGGCCCCCTTTCGACCCTGCCTCCCCTGGAAGAATTTCGTGGCGACGCCACTGTGCACCACATGGCCGGCTAAACAGGTGGACGAAGCTCAGCTGGCGGTGGTGGGGCGCAGGGAGCTTACCCCTGCCGGGTGAGGTCCTGCACGTGGGTAGAACGCCACAAAGGTGCGCCAGCTGGTGTCTTGTTTTTCCCGTATTCGGGCGTTGATCATCACGTCTGCAAGTGGCGGCCCTGGCTCCCCCTCCCCAGCTGCGTTCGCCTCGCCTTCCAGTAAGCCAGTCTGCAGGCCTGTCGTTACCAAGGGCCCGGCAACAGCACGTCACATTCCTGCCCACACCTCTTGCGTAGTGGCAGGAATGTTCGAGGTCAGACCGGTCCACAGTCGCCTAACGACATCCTCCAACCGACGATTTGAGCCTTTGTTTGTTTGGATTTGCGCGTTCAGACGTCCATTCAATGTGCACTGTCGTTGTGCCTGGTAGGGGGTGGGGCGTGTCATTCACCCCCAGCCCCGGTATTGGCACCACCAGCAGGGCACACATGTGAACACGTGTACGATGCTGTTTGGGACCCGTCAGTACACTTCTTGATGCGCCAGGTGTTGAGTTCAGCCCACTCGTCACACCAAACCAGCAATAATTAATTTGACTCAATGACTAAATCTCAGTTCGAAGAGCATGACTGTTTCGTACTCAGGGACTGAGTATTGGGACTTGTAGGGAGCTCACAATGTCCAGGATCCACGCATGTTGAGCACGATTGAGTGAATAGAACTAGATATGCTGAGGTGGATAGGTGGGTGGATGGACATTGGTCGGTGTGTAGGATGCTGGTAGGTAGCTTCTTTAAAATTTAGAAAATAGTCTTTAGTTGTAGTTTGGGATATTGAGCATCTTTTGTCTAGGCTTATAGTATCTTCCCTTCACAGGCTTAACCCAGGGGGAGGGGGCAAACAGATTCATGCGGTTGCACACGAGTCCGCAGCCGTGAAAACCAGGGATGCGAAGCCGGGAAAATTTTGGACGGCTCCGGCTCCGACTCCGGCTCCGGGGAAGTATCCCGGGTCCGGCTCCGGCTCCGGCTCCGGCTCCGGCTCCGAGTAAAATGTTCCAGCGGCTCCGGCTCCGGCTCCGGCTCCGTATATCCTAAACATGATCGATCCATTAAGTAAGAGCTAGGGGATGTAAAAAGTTAGCCACGACCACTCAGAGGCGCAAACTTCAGACAATTATAAGCAATTTTTCCGTATAAACCCTGTATCTATCTTCAAATAAACATCAGTCCTCGCCCAAATCACATTTCGGTATTATGCCCTCGTAAACTGACGCTCGCTTCGTGCCGTATTGGGGCAATCGGAAGAGGGGAGACTCGAATCAGCAACACTCACCATCCCGTGAACGGTCCAAGGAACACCATTGTTGTAAATTGTAGTGTTTGACCTCATCTCAAATAAGGTACAACAACCCATTGCTGATGAAAACAATGAACTTAACTAAGCTAAACATGGAACTATTGTATCGACTACTGAGGCTAGAATATGGTTATTGGTTATCTTACCATTATTTGATGATATTTCTACATGTTAATCGTATTTAAACATTTTTACTTTTAAAAATGAGTTTTCATACCATACCATACCATACTAGGTATAATGTGTTAATTTCACATTTGCTAATTTGATTTAATTTACACCTCTTTCTGAGTCGGAACCGCCCTGCTTTTGACGACTCCGGCTCCGACTCCGGCTCCGAGTAAAATGTCTCGGCAGCTCCGACTCCGACTCCGGCTCCGGGCAAAATGTTCCGGCTCCGGCTCCGGCTGTGGCTCCGACTCCGCATCCCTGGTGAAAACCCATTGCGTTAACATGGGCGAAAAGATGTCCTTTTGTTGATGGTTCAGTACATCAATACTAATGATGAGGTCGGACATGTTTTACTGGTGTTGGTTCAAAATTGATTGCTGCATCTTTTGGCTGTTTTTTTTTAAGTTCTTAATAGCTAACTTTTTTCAGGAACACATCAAACTCATTTTTCGTTCAAAAACCATAAATGGCGGTTTTGATACGAGAATCTGGCACACATGCGTTTAGCGGAAGTATTATTAGTTTGGCGTTTTACTGTTCTTGTGGCGTTTAGAGTACTGTAGGACGTTTGTATCTTGTACGTGTACCAAGAAGCGTAATATTTCCGTACGCTTCTTCTTCTCATGAGGATTATTTATTCGTTATTTATTGATCCTCTAGATGCCTTATTGTTTTGTACCACAGTGCAATCACCAGCACAAGACCAGTAAATGCCGTTATTTCACGTTCCCTAGGGATGTAAAAACGAAAAGAAATTGGCTAAAGGTTATCAGGTAAGTGGCTTATTGTAGAAAAAACTAAGAACGGTACAATTCCTGTCACTTATTGTGCAAGTGGAACTGCAGCAATGCAGACAATTTCATGCCTTATACCAATGTGGCTATCAATATTTTGAGGAGTGCTGGTAGATAAATATGTTGCTAGGCAGGGTTTTGATGAACAATAGGATACTGATGCTTTCTGATGTGATTGAGATATGATTGATGTTCATTTATTTGTGAAATTGCAACTTCTCTGGATATTAGCCATTATAGTTTGTATATGCGTATTTAAATAAGTACGTGTCATCCTACCTATTCATTCGACAAAGAAATGAACATCAAATTCACACTAATATTATTCAAAAACAATGGAAGAACATTTCTTGGCAATTCAAATCCATGTTATTACCCCTTCCAAAATCAAATCTGATTCTGCACTTCATCACAGTAGATGAATGTCATTATTTTTGGGTAAGGCATGTAATACGTGGGAGTGATGTTGAAGCATGTATTGGTAATGACAATGTATTGTGGTAAATGGTATGTGATCATTGGACATATCAGCCCATGACTATGATGCGATGTGTATTAAACATATTATCTATATGTCATGGGTAAAACAAACCATAGACGACTCCATATGTTATAGCTCTAGATTTGTGAGGAGTGTCATATCATTCTTGACATGGTTATGCATTCCTGCACTTTTGTTCATTTTCTTCATTTTTAGCCTTCTTCAATATGTGCATGGACTTGATTATTTCTGTTTGGCATAATATTGATAAATTTGCACTCACACTATACCTGCATATGTGGTAGGTTGATGTCCTACATTTAGTATTGTGGAGCATTTAACATTTATGTTAAACCTTCTCCAGACGTCAGGGCGCTCAGCCAAATGAACACTCACGGGTGTGCTCATGCCATTTTGCGATGGGCAATAAGACGTTGGGGCCAAGTATCTTCCTATGGCAAAAATGTGCATCATGAAGGTGATTTGAAACACTTGCTTTTTATACCTCAAATTCAGGCTCATTTGTGATATTATTGGCTATGAATTGCAGCTAAATCAAATGAAGTTGTGTTGTTTGCACTAAGCAGATTTTAGCCAGAAGAGGAAACAGGATCTCACAATGCACTCATTCAAGTCAAACTGTTCTTCAATATATATAATGAGCCCACACCTCAAATCGCTTTCATCAAATTGTCAAACTTGTTTGTCTAAGCTTGCCCTGCTAACAGTATCTACCTTATAGTTATGTTTATTAGTGTTTTGTGTACTTTTAGGGGGACAAAGAAAACGCTGTTGGGTACCACACCTGCCCAGGCTGGTGAGGCTGGTATTCAGCGGGTGATAATGCACCTCGCGACACTAGCTGCACTTGAACGGGAAGTAAAGGAGCTGCGAGTGGCCCGGCAGAGGATGAGGGTGGAGAAAGAGGCTGCTGAGGCCAGTCATGCACCCCTAGAGAAGAAATATGCGGACGAGGAGGACAACATGCTGGCTGTGCTAACTCCATTTTAGGTGGATGTCACCATCCAATCTTTCATGCCTTTGGAAAATAAAGCAGGTGCATTTGACAATCCCATCCCCAGTGTCACATGTTGTAATTGATAGTCAGTTATCTTATATGGCTGTAGCCTTATAGCCTGCAATAGTTTACTAATTGCTGCATTCTTGATAGTGATGGTAGGTCAAGTTTGTTTATTTGAGTTATGGTGCCGTATTGTGCAAATATTTATCCTCGCCTTATTTTAATGAGTGCTTCATTCCAATTGTAATGAAAAAAACATTCACCTTGTGTTCTAAGCTGTGTCAACTGTGTTTATGGCACGATGTGCATCAAGGTGGTCCGTACAATTTTATAAACACCTGTGCACTTATCAGTGCATAAAGGCTGTGTTAACAATGCCGGTGGACTTATTTTCAGTTGCACGTGATGAAGTCAAGGAAGCGGCCACAACGCTGGGACGATGATACCATCATCAAGACAATGGGCGTGCGCACAAGCACCTCAAAGAGAGTGTACGACTACCTCAGGGAAGATCAGAAATAAGAAGAGGATCATTACCATTTTACTTGTCTAAGCATCCATATATATCCATTGGTACAATATAGACATCATAGTGTCAATGAAAGGCAAGGAGTGTCGTCGGTCCTATCCAAAATTTAGAGGCGAAGATGTCTAGCGTATATTTATTACAATAGAAATACACTTAAATGCTCAAAACATCGTTCCAAACTTCGTTATGGGATTGTTTCAGCTGACTGTTTCCCTTTAGTGTGTCTGAATTTCCATGATATGCTTCTCCACCGACCACCGGGCGAGCGCAGTTGGCTGATGTGCCCGTTTCGAGTGTCGAAGATGCTTGGCGTAAGTCTGACCTCGGCAAACTTTTTTTCGGCCGACCTCTGTGCATGTGTGCTCAACATCCTGCAACTGCATGAACATGCTATTTCTACCTTTCATTCGTTCCTGTGCCCTTGGTATGAATGAGTTTCAATATCACAGTTCCTATGCATACGTTTTGCTCCAAAGCCGAAATGGCTTTCGTTGTCCCGGTTGGTACTTAAATATTCTTGTACATTGAGCTTCTATTGCATTTCATAAGGCAAGTGCCAATTTGTATTATATTTGAACATGGTATTGAGCATGATGCATGTACAACGCCATCTCAGGCATTGATTCTATGCCTATCCTGGTGTATGTGTATGTCGCTATTTGCCCAAGAAAGTATCACACATGCTTCAGAATTATTTGGAGTATTATATTTCTTAGGCAGCCTCTGCCGTCGATTCGCTGTCTGTCCACTTGGATGTCACAGCTATGGGTTCAGCCAGGCACTTTCCAGCCCCTGCTGCAGTTACTGGTGGCCGCTATGCCCGACATGGCTCCACTGGCGAGAAACTGCGTCATCCTGTTTGACGAGATAGCCATCATCTCACGGCTGTGCTACGATCGACAGCAGGACGTAGTGCGCGGTCCTCACAAACAGCTACAGGTCATCATGGTAAGAATACAATGGAATTTCAGGTCTTATACTACTTAAGTGTTTGCATAGTGCATTCTGGTAACTGTTGTATTCTCCGCTGCTTGAGCTTCTTGTGCTGGAACCCTGATATGCAATTGCTTGCCTTTGGTGTGGGTGCGTTTGCGTGGTGCATGTAGGTAATGATTGTGTTCTCTGCTGCTTGAGCTTCTGGTATTGGAACCATGGCAATGTATCCCTTGCCTTTGGTGTCGGTGCAATGGTGCGAAGTCTCATGTTTGGGCACAGCTAGGGTTTGTCTGTTAAGCTTTTGGCAATTGGTAAAGGTCAGGTCTATCTGCGGCGGAGGAGTGGAAGCAGCCGGTTTACCTGTAGTTCGACACGCCGGTCACCGTCGAGCTGCTGCTGGGTCTGGTGCGCGCGCTGGAAGACGTGGGATACCCTGTGCGAGCCGTGGTGGCCGACGTGGGCGCAAAGAACGTCGTCTTGTGGCGCGATCTGGGGATCTCATACAACAGCCAGCTCGGCATCGCAAACCCGAGCCACCCTGAACGGTATGACAGCCGAATTAAATCTTGTAGCATGGTCTGCATGTTGGTATGGATGCATATTCATGTGATTCAGTGGTGATGTGATTGGCATCTTGAGGTATTAAATTAGCTATATTAGCTCATGTCTATGGTAGGTACTAGGTACTTTTAGGTACTTATATCTACTGCACTGCTTGTGATTGGAAGAGAGCAAGGAATTTCTAACTAAAGATGTTGCTGTAATTGCAGTTCCATAGACATCTAGTGTGCCTGGGCTGTAACATGTGCGTTGAGAGCTATCGAACGGTGCGTGGATCGACAACTTTTTGCGGCGGACTGCCAATACTATTCTGTATCTGTGCGAATATTAGTCCTGATCTTCACTGCTCCTGAAGCACGTGCGAAATGGTATAGCAAGGATTGTGTTCTACTGAACTGTGTCTGTGTGTGTTATGTCGCAATTTGACATTGATATGAATTTTGCAAGGCGTATCTGGTTTCTCGCCAACGTACCGCACTGTCTCAAGAACTTACGAAACAACATTCTGGATGACGTACTATACGTCGGGGGAAAGTGCAACGCCAGCAAGCCGTCTCTCAGCGCGGAACACGTGCAAATCCTCCACACTGCCGCAGCAGAAAAGTTCAAGATGTGTCCCAAGCTGACTCGGCCCCATCTCCAGGTACGTTGAATACGCTGATCCGCACTTATCTAAGAATATTCTCTTCCACGCAAATATACAGCAATGTGCTTCACGGTTGCATTCGATAGATTGGACTTCCATACTGCTGTGAGCTCATCACGCCTAGTCAGATTATGTGGGCGATGAGTCGTCTTGATTATTCTCAGTTTACAGCTGACGAGATGCTGTCTCCAAATTGTATGTGTGATTAGTTGGCCGTGTTACCATGCTGGTGTGGCGGGTCGCTGGACGCTGGGAGAGGAGAGTGCCCGGCCTGTGTACGTGCCCGGCGGTACCATCGACGTCACCGGGTTGATGTGACGGTGCCGGGGTGGTCGCACGATAGTTCGATGCACGGCATGGTGGAAGCGGCTGCTCAGATATCGTTTTCTCGTACGTTCTTAGGTTTTGGTCGTTACATCAGGTGTTAGAAGTAAGCATAAAGCATAGTCATTCATTGCCAGTTTTTATTTTGCACGGCATCGTAGGATCGTATGATCAAACCGGTGGTTGTGCACGCAAACGCATAGCAAATTCCTCTAATACAAAATCACTACATTTACGTCGTGGTTACCTTCTTACAATATTTTTATGTCATTTTATCTTTTTTTTTGGGTGTGGACGCAGAAGCATAACAAATTCCCTCCAATACAAAATCACTACATTTACGTCGTGGTTACCTTTTTACAATATTGTTATGCCATTTTATTTTCTTCTTCTATAATATATCACAGATCCTATAGTATTATTAATAATGTATATTGAGTGACGCGTATTAGCAAGCTCGCTTCATTCCGTTCCTCGACCCAGCGCTAACAATACGGTATCTATATATTATATCAAACTTCTTCCTTTTTCTGCGTAGGCAACCAAAGGTGACCGGCAGCGGGTCTACCTCGCTGCACAGCTGTTGAGCTGCACCATTTCAAAGGCGATCAGGATGCTGCTGGAGGGCGAGCATCAGGCGGCAGACATCGTGGAGACCATAGACGACTGGTTCGACACCCTCAACTCAGGTCGCAGGTATGCCGACAAACCACTCCGTTGTGGCCTTGGAGTGCACTGGGCCGACTCGAAGCACCCCTGTTGAACGCGCGTTTTGGGGAGAGGACACGTCTCCTACCTTTCCAAGGAATCGTGCTATCGATCCGCTCCATGCGCCGCCTGTTCAGTGACTTGCAGGAAGAACCGGAATTCCAATTCTTGCTGACCTCAGCCCTGAGCCAGGACGCGCCTGAGTCCTTCTTCAGTTCGCTGAGGAGCAGATTCGGTGCGAACACAAACCCGTCCCCCGCCGAGGCGCTGTACAGGGTGCGGCTGCTGCTCATCGGAGCGTCGCCAGCTGCCTCCAATGCAGCACCAGCGCGTCCGGAAGCTGCGGTGCAGGAGAGCCTCCTCGGTGAAGCGCTTGCAACAGCGGACAGCGACTCGACAGCAGGAAACACATCCGCGGCGGACAGCAGTTCAGCAGCGCCAGACGGTGTGAGCGGCGGTATGGCGGATGAAGTGGCTGCTGAGTTACCCAGCTACCTGCCGGACCACAATTACGCCGCTACAGATGATATCCCTAGAAGCGGCGTGTCCACCGAGGTGGAGAACGTGGCGGCGAGTAGTAGCTTACCCAGTGAGTATGGGTTGCAGTACGTGGCGAGCTACGCTGCTCACAAGCGAGCAAGCGTGGACCCTACGCTGGGTACGTCGAGCCATAATCTCGCAACATTCAAGGGGCTGGAGGTGCTCTTTTGCACTCTCCACCATGGGAAGGGCCCAATGCGACGCAATGGAGAGCCAAACCGCCTGTGTCGGGCACCGGGAGTGATCAAAGGACTTTTGCCACCGTAGTGTCGCGCTGGTCAAGCCTTGATCATCGCGTCATCACGCTGTACGCGAGGTTGCGCACGTTTATACGGATGCGACATGTGGCCAGCGTGCGCCGCGAGGATCACTACCTTGCGCCGCTGGCGAATGCTCCACGTCGTTCATGTAACGTTGAGAAGACGGCGCGAACGTCCGGTTCGGAGACGACCCCGAGGGCATTCAAGACGCGGCGCATGCTTGCGCGAGGTGCGTCGTGTGTGTGAGGACATAAAGTGGGCGAATGTCGATGTTTACCTGTGCGACAGTGTGCCTAGTTCTGTCATGTGTACCAGTTATGAAGAAAATTCTTTAAAAAAAAGATTTTGCCATCTTCGGTTTTCGAGGTTGCATCGTTGCATCGATCAAGAAAATATGATGTGAGCAAGCTTCCCTTAACCCGCGCCGTCTTTCCGGTCAAATCCTCACACCCGGTCTCGGGGGGGGGTTGAATACCCTCTCTAAAATCCAATATAAGCATCGCACGAAAACGAAAGAGGTGTCATTGGAAAGTGCTTGACGTATAGAGTCCGGGTCCACCCAAAAACAAATTTTCCCCCAAAAGTGACGTCACCAGGGGGATATATTTTCACTTCTCAAGACATTTTTGTTTGACTGAGGAGTTCATTTTGGGTGATTATTAAAAAGCCAAATGTATTTGGAATGAGAAAAGGACAGCGAAATCGACTAGGGCTATAATTATTTTTTGGCGCCCCCAAAAAATTTATTTGTTTGAAATCTCAAAATTTTGAGTTTTCAAGTTTTCTTTAATTTTCCTTTTCTAATGGGTAGAGCAGACCGAGAAACGTTGGAAGTCAACTTGCCCTCATAACAAATGCTTATTTTAGCCAGAATCCTGTATTTGAACTGCAATATGGCAAATACGCAAAATTTGTATGTAGTCAAAAACAAAACAAAAATGAAAAATTCAACTCATACGTTTTGTTGCATCTGTAAAGATAAGCAAACGGTGAAAGTTTCATTAAAATATCTGTATCCGTTAAAGCGCGACGTCTGGTTAAACGTTTTTGGAGGTGACCTCACTTGACCTTGACTAACTCGTTGACCCTAGACGACCTGACCCAAAAAATTTTAATCAGCATGTCAAATGGATGTGATAAAGGGTATGCCAAATTTGGGCGCGCTGCCGCGAGCCGTTCGTCCGCTATTCGCGAAAAACCTGAGGGGGGGGGGGGGTGTGCGCGGTTGAAGCCCCCCGGGACGGGCTAAGGAGGCTGCTTTCTGCCAGCCTTGGGATTTGACCCATTATCTTGCACATCAACCAAGTCTGAATTCTGAGACTGATATGTGTGATACAATATGCTTCTGCACTGTTGCCTAAGTCTCATTTGTTATTTACTTGGCAGCACAGGTGAAGAGGGCACGCAGTGAAAGCATGAACTATAGCTGTTACCAAAGATTCAGCCAAGGGAGGATCCCCCCACCCCCATAGAACCCAACAGACACTAGATCAGACAATATTTTATTATTTTCATCATGCAAAGCCCTTTTTTGAACATTTACTTTGCCTAATCATTGAACAATTCCGACATTTTAATCATATAATGCCTTAATTTATCAAGCTTGCGTGAGCATATATCTAATGTTAATGAATGTCTGTGCCTGTCAATGCATAAGGCATACGCACACACACACACACACACATATATATACATATATATCCTGATGACATTAGCACTATGATTAAATTAGCGAGGACACCGTTAAAGCTTTTTTTTCAGGCTAAACAGTGCATTAAATGACCACAAAGGCATGCTAAATATGTGCCAAACAAGTTTATGCATTTATACCTGATATTCCTGATATGCTCACATGACCCAAACAGTAAATAATTGTCCCACAACCCACAGGCGGGATGTACAATTACAACTGGTTTGTTTGGGTGCCACCTATGAGAATATAGGTTTGGGAATATAAATTGGTTTTATTCAGATTGTGATTTTTTTTTAAATATCTGCCTGCTATCTGCTCAGTTGTCTGCCCACTACCAACAAGCAATTCATTCTGGTTGTTAATGCAAAGAAAGCTTCCACCACTGCCAGATGGGCCCGAAGACGTTGAGCCGAAACGGCACGAACGTCCATCTCCATACGTTAAGCGGAGCTGCGCAACACGCTCGTATAAGAAACGCCACTAATGATATTTTTGAAGTTGTAAGATTTGAACGCTTCCGAAGAAGAAAATACGTAGACTAGAAATATGAATTAAATGATAATAAATAGACCAATCAATTTGGAACCGGGGTCAGTAAAAGTATACTCAACCATACCGTTACTATTCGGACACCAGGCCCCCTTCAACATTATGATTTCTTCCCCATGTTAAGTCAACGGGTTTTCATGACGGAAGAAACGTCTACGACCGACAATCAGCTGTTGCGAGCCTGTTTGCCCAACCGTATCTAGAAGAACCGTGGCTTAACCAAAATGGGCCACTGCGGTTCTAATTAAGTCAGGACACTGACTTTTAAAGTAAACTCTGAAGGTAGCAAAATTACAATATTACGCTCCAGAGGAATTTATGTGGATTACGGAAGTGAAATGCAACTGATATGTCTACTTAGGATGCCGCACGTAACTTTGAATATATGCTTTCCCATAATATGACAACCGAACATTGAATAAAGAGATAGCACGATTCGTCCTTATTGTAATCTTTTGTTGTATTTCGTGCATAGCAATTCAACGTCACAGTACAGATCTGGCCCACCGAGGTGGGTCACATTTTTCGTGTTGGCAGTGAGCGAAGTTGCATGTTGTGTGAAGGACGGAGAAGTGCGCGGCGTTCTCCGTTCTCTCGCCAGATACATCTGGATCACGTTTCTGAGAGTACCCAAGCTGTACCGTTCTCTATTCTCTCATCAGATACATCTGGATCACGGGTGAGAAATAGACTTGTTTTCGACTGGGGAGAAATGTCGGAAACCTCCTTGGACTTGCACGAGCCGCGGTGTCGTAAAGAAACCTAGCATCCCTTAAGCTGCACACACCTAACTGGGCTGCCAACAGCCATTAACGGAGCCGGGAAATGCGAATCGAATCTATGGTGCGTCAGACGAAAGCAACGCAACAAAAAGAGGCAAACAATAGGATATTTTAAAATCATCGTATGAAATTGCCGTAAAATGCACTTATATCTTGGCGACCTGCATCGAAGCCCCACTCCTGTGTGTTCGTGCTATGTTGTATTTGAATTATTATTTTAGGCGGTAATTTAGGATGATTTTCAGACGGTGGTCCAGGACCGAAAACTTGAGTTATTAATACAGTGTTATTTTGCTTAAGTTGCATTTTTATCTGTCAATGAATGTCAGATGCTACCTGTTTTCTGCCTAATGTTCACAATCATGAATATTTTAGTATGTGGACTCATATTTCCGTCCACACTAATTATTTTCCAACTGTGCGGGACGAAATCTGTCTTATGATGTGGGCTTGGACAATAAAGTGCATAAAGTTCACAAAGTGTTAAGACTCAATAAGAGCCGCATGGGACTATCTGGGTTAAGCCAATATAGAAAAGATATCAGAAAAGTAAATGCTCACGCTCCAATCAATTCATTGTTTCCGCAACACCCTCCGCAACAATTCCAAAATCTTTCAATTATGGCCCATTGTACTACCATAGCAAATCTCATCAGTATCACATCCAGAAGGAAGGTGCTGAATCCACTGCTTGCATATATACTATGCAACTAGTACTAGTACTACTAGTGTATTATGCCTATATAGCGTAATATACTAGTAGCATGGTATATAATATGTAGCTAGTATAATACCATATATAGCTTGTATAATATCATATATAGCTAGCATGATCAAAAACATAAGGGTCAAATGTTTCAACAATAACACATTGCTTTTCTACTTTAATATCATTTAAAACTGCCACACCTAAATATCTCTCGACAATCATGTTCTCTTTAGTAAAGACTACTGAGAATTGCTTACTTAGATAATCCACTATATCACAATCATCAATCAATATTTTACATCTACCTCCAATGGTCCAACATTACACGTGTCATACTTAAGTTTGTAGAAGCTAAAGAAGCTCTTTCCACTGCCTGCTGAACATTCACGAGCTAATTTGATTTCAGCCAGTCTTTTAGACGCCCTGACACACCTCGTGACTTTATTTCTAGTTATTCTATATTGTTTTATATTTTCCTCAGAGATAAGATATTTTAGTTTCTTAAATGCCTGCTTTTTGACAACAATAGATGTATTACATGCTTAGTCAGCCATGAAGTGTGCTTAGTCTTGCTTAATCTGATTTCCCTATTGGGAATAAACCTATCCTGACCGTGGAACAGTCTTTTACCGTTCTCCGCGTTTCACAGGCATCTAAGCCCCTCAATAACTCCTCCCAGTGAATTACATTAACCCGCGCCTTCTCGAGAGGGGAGGTCGTTAACGACACCCTCTAAGGTTTTCCGCGGATAGTGAAAGAACGGCACGTGGCAGCACGCTGAAGTTCGGCAAACTTTTCCCACATCAATTTGGCATGTTGTGTCAATATTTTGAAGTCAGGTCATCTAGGGCTAACGAGTTAGTCGAGGCAAAGTGAGGTCGCCTCCAAAAAAAAATTTAACCAGACGTCACTCTTTAACTTATGCAGATATTTGACCGGACCTTTCAGCGTTTGCTTACCTTTAGGTATGCAACAAAAGGCAACAGAGGAATTTGTCTTTTTTCCATTTTTGATTACTTATGAGTTTTGTATATTGACCCTTTAGAGTTAAAATGGAAGATTCTGGCTAAAGTACATCGTTTATTGGAGCAAGTTGACTTCGGACAACATTTTTCGGTCCACTCTACCTATTAGAAAAGTAAAAGTAAAGAAAACTTGAAAACTAAAAATTAAAAAAAATTAACAAAACAAATTTTGGGGTGGCCAAAAATTGCATGGTCCTGGTCGATTTCGCGTTCCTTTTCTGATTCCAAATAATTTTTGTTTTTCAAATCTCCCACAAAATAAACTCCCCAGAGCCACAACATAATGCAAGTCGTGAAAATCTAGGCACCCTTGTGACGTCACTTTTTTAGAAATGATTTTTTTGGGGGTGGCGTCTGGCCCTACTCGTCGAGCGCTTTCCGATGATACCTATTTCGTTTTCGTGCGACGCTTAGTCTGGAGATTAGAGAAGGGTCTCTATCGACCCCCCCCCCCCCATCTCGGGACAAGGTGTGAAGATAAGGTAGTTCCTGGATTTATTGTAATTCCTCTTAACAAAATTTGGAATCGAAGCTTCATTGACTCATACACTTACGACATATAAGGAAAAGCGTATAATATTGCGATCACTATTTCAGAAGGTTTCTCCTATGCTTTCATATGTTTACATTTCATAACCCGAAATGCGTCGCATACACACACATACATACATACATATATATGTATATATATATATATATATGTAGATATATATATATATATATATATATATATATATATATATATATATATATATATATATATATATATATATATATATATATATATATATATATATATATATATATATATATATATATATATATATATATATATATATATATATATATATATATATATATATATATATGTTATATATATATGGGGTGGGGAGGGATGAAATTGCATTGCCAACTCAGGAATATTCCAATAGTGTCAGCCAAGGCAATAAAACTTCAAAGTCAGCAAATAGGGACAGCGGTAGTTCAAGGAGGCAGAGTGATAGTTCATCTAGTGATAAAAGAATTCCTTAGCGTGAAAAAGCCAAAGGTGGTTATGGAGCATTTGTTAAGTGTGATGTTTAATGCTCAGAGTATCCGATCAAAATTTCATGAGTTCAAGTGTTTTGTTGCTGAGGAGGAACCAGATTTTATTTGTATTACGGAGGCATGGGTCAGTGAAGGGTATTCTGGAGATAACTTGCAGGACTATGAGTTCCAGGGACACAATATGTTTTCGTGCAATAGGGGTCCAGCAGTGAAAGGAGCTGGTGTAATGCTCTATATGAATAGCTTATTCAGTTCTCAAAAAGTAGCAGGTGGGGATAAATATGTGTCTGTGGAGTCCATTTGGCTTGATGTCACCGTGGGGAAAGGCAACAGCAATACACTGAGGATAGGAGCTTTCTACCGATCAGGAACCCATCCACATTCTCAGCAACTGAGCTTGAGGATATGAAAATGTTGGTGTTGGCTCCCCATCATGCAAAATGTTTAGGAAATTCCTTGAAGAGGACCTGTTCTTACACCAGTTTGTATCGGAACCTACCAGACACGGCTCATTCTTGGACCTTGTATTCTCGGATTTAAATGACTTGGTTCAAGACTTGACTGTAGCAGAAACTCTGGGAAGAAGTGACCATAACATAGTTAGATTCAAGGCACATGTATGGGAAATTATTAAGGATAATTTTGTAAAGGTTCCACATTTCAACAGAGCAGACTTTGACTGCATGAGAGGGGCTTTAAGTGCCATCAGATGGGAAGAAGAATTCTCCAATTTAAATACCTGTGAAATGTGGGAAAAGTAAAAATCTTACTTGAAGGAAATTCAGATTAGACATGTCCCCCAAAAGCAATCACGCAAAAGAAGGGTAGGAAAGCCCGCATGGCTTGCACCAGACTTGATAAAAGCAATTAAGGCTAAGAAAGCTGCATTTAGAGTGTTTAAGGAAGCTTCAAATATCGTAAATATAAAGGCGTATCGAAAAGCTAGACACACGTGAAGGCTCCACACATGTGATGTGATAAATGATATTGATTTCATTGATAGTGATGTTGTTTACAATCATATTAGGAAAATAAATCCAAACAAGGCAGCAGGACCTGATGAAATTTATGCTCAGGTATTGTGGAAAGCTGAAAAGGAACTGGCATTTCCACTTAGTGTAATATTTTGTAGATCAATTTCACAAAATGAAATTCCAACAGATTGGAAAAGGGCAAATGTAGCTCCTATTTTCAAGAAAGGAGAAAGAGGGAAAGTTGAAAACTATACGCCAGTAAGTCTCACATCCCTAGTCTGCAAGGCATTCGAATCAATTATCAAGAATAGAATAGTTAGTTATCTGGAAGGAAAGAAATTGATTCTAGATACTCAACATGGGTTTAGAAAAGGACGATCGTGTCTCACAAAGCTCTTGGACTTCTTTAACTTCGCCACAGAACAATTTGATCAGGGAAATCAGGTTGATGTAGCATATCTTGACTTTTGTAAGGCCTTTGACAAGGTACCCCATAAACGATTAATGATACAGCTTCAGGCCCATGGTATTGCAGGTAACACCTTAAAATGGATAGAGTTGTGGCTTTCAGGTAAACAGGAAAGAGTGATGCTAAATGGTACAAAGTCATCATAGCAAAATGTTCTTAGTGGAGTCCCCCGGGGATCAGTACTGAGGCCACTACTGTTCATTATATTTGTAAATCGCATTGAAAGTGGGATAAGTAGTAAAGTTTTGAAATTTGCGGATGATTTGAAGGTATTTAGGGCAATGACAGGTCAAAGTGAACATCTCGCTGCAAAATGACTTAGATGAACTTGTGAAGTGGTCCGAAGAATAGCAAATTAAATTAAATTTTGATCAGTGCAAAATCATGCACGTAGGTAAGCAGCATATGAAGGCTTCATACTTGATGGGTTGCCAAGTGCTATCAGTGACTCAAAAGGAGAAGGTTTTAGGTGTTATTCTAAACACAAAATTGGGGGCATCACAACAGACCAAGGAAGCCAGGAGGAAGGCACTGAGAATGCTTGGGGCAATCAATAGGAATGCATCATAAAGAAGTGAGGAAGTCATCAGGAAGCTTTACTGTGCATATGTCAGGCCACATTTGGAATACTGCATCCAAGCTTGGTCTCCTAGCTATGAAAAAGATTGTTGGCTTTTAGAGAGAGTACAAAAGAGGGCTACAAAAATGGTTAATGGTATAAGCAACTTGGCATATGAGGAAAGATTGAAGAAATTGAATATGTTTTCACTTAGATATAAAAGGCTTAGAGGAGATCTCATCGAGGTCTTTACATTTTTCCATAGTCTGGAGCGGGGATATCTTGGGGAAATATTTGAATTTAACAAAAATGATGCAATTAGAGGTCCTACATTCAAAGTTAAAGTTAACCACAGCAGAACAAGGTTAATACAGTCTTTCTTCACCAACAGGGTAGTAGAACACTCGAACCAGTTGCCAGAAACTATTGTAAGTAGCAGCACATTGAACGTCTTTAAAAGCAGCATAGACAATCATTATAAGAATAGAGGGCTTATTATTGATTATTTCAGTGCCAAATACATAAAGTTGATGGTAAGCCCCACATCGATTGAGTGCATGCCCCATGGTACCCATGTTAAAAGTCTAAATTATTAGTGGACAGAGCCAACATTGAGAGGGCAATTGCACTTAAAAAATATACAAAAAGAACACGCCTGGTCTAGACGAATATGAATGAAAAATGGAAAACAATCCTGAAAACCAACTGCAGGCTCCGTATCTGCATATGGGTGATAATGGCATGCTGTTCCAACCAGCATAGATGCCTCCGCCGGTATCGTAAATATAATGTTAGCGCCTTTTCCTGGCCGGGTGGGTACCACCTTCCCATGGGGCACATGCCCTCAGTACCCCCACCCTTGTTTACGCCACTGCACTGAACGGGGAGGAATTGTGTTGCAACAGTTATCGCTTACTTGCTCCTACCCCTCCTACCCGGCCGTGATCTTCAGTTGGCCTGTCTCATCATACTGCTACTACTCGTAGCACCACGCGATTCCTGTGGTGCTTGACATGAATGCAGTCAGCGTGTGTCGAAGCGAAAAATCCTAGTGCTAGGGAGAATACGGCTCATATTCGCGGATATAATTCTTGAACTTTCAAATGAACCCCATTTTGGCCAATTTTAATGGTATTTAAGATCGGAAATATCGTGTGGAAAACACGGAAGTTTCGCTGGAGCGTCTACGGGACCGAGCCTGAGCCCAGGCCTTTTGACGTCACTGATTTACAAACAATATTAGAGGGCCCCGGCCTACTCTGCGCTTGTTGTGAAACGAAAACTTACTATATAGCGAAATGTGCGAGAGGCTAGCCTCTGCTGACCGGTGATAGAGCTGTTTGGAAGCTACGATGTAAATGGTGTAAATATAAATGAATTTCAATTTTCACCATAATTATGAGTCATCAATGCACTTTTGTTTCCAGTTTTTCAAGATTCCCATTTTCCAGTGGATGAAAGCATCATTTTATGAAAATATCACACAAAAGTACTTTCCAGCTCTACTGAGGTGAGGCACTGCCTTACTGTCTTACATGGGCCGACCGCCCCCGGTAAGCACCATATCTAGCATTTCATTCCCCTTTTAGGTTATTGTGCCATTTGAAAGACGAAATTCCTTAAAACAAGCTATGGAACATCTTCCTGGCTTGCTTAAACCTCTAGCTTTGTCTTCCATCCCAACTATGTTGAAGTCGCCCAACAATACAGTTCTCCCATGCTCTATCATACTTATCTTCTGCATCAACCTGCCAGTGTTTTCATTCTGGTGTGGTGGCCAACAGAATTCCTCAATCCTAAATATTGTTCCATTCTTCAGAATGGTTCATTCTTCCAATCACAAAGATTCTCCTCATTCATGATGTACCCTATCCTCTACCGAACGACATTTCATAACTTTCCTCACATACAAGAGTATCTCAACTCCTATCCTTCCCTTCCTTTGATGAGCATGCATGCTGTAGCCAGTCAATAATTTAGATTTTTCCAATGAACCATAATAATAAGTCCATAACAAGATCTGAATCACATCAACGTACATTTGTTCATGATCATTTGCCACTACATTTGTCATTTGTCATTTATACATTTGTCTCCAGTAACTTTAACTTATGTAGATACCGTACATTTGGCACGGTGGAATGGCATATTTACGAGAACCATATCCAGGGGTGTCGATTTTTTAAAACATCGGGAGCCGAAGTGTACCCCTCCCTCCAACATCCAACCAAAAACTCCTCGGATTTCGCCCACTATATTTTCGGTCCTAAACATTTCTGATTTGTATTTGACGATGTGTATGCTTATGTTTCTTCGGCATCCTTGCCAACGGGAAAAATCGCCCGGTAACAGGTGGAGTCACGAAAGCAAAGTAGCAGTGCACTGTGTGATGGGTGGGCTGCTGAAGATAATTATAGTTTGTATATCAATCAATCTTAATGATAACTGTGATTGTTGTTCACTGGACTCGATTGTATGCAAGTTTGACAATGACCGGATATTGAGAATGAAATGAATGAATTATATTCAAGCTCCATATGCATGTGGCTTTGCCATTGGTGGTGTGTACAAACGTCAGTAGGATAATGTAATTGTTGTTTAATGGCTTGGCAAATTTCTAAAGACAGCCTGGTTTAAAATGCATCATCATCCGCTAATCTCAACATTTTATGATGCACGTTTTACTTCCACAAAAAACAAAAGAATAATTGGAAATCCAATTATTCTTTTGTTTTTTTTTGCACGCAATTTTCAATTTTGCAGCAGAAGGTGGAGAGTCAGTCCACTATCTAAACCTAATATATTTCTTTGCAGTACAAAGTACGCTGGTTAACATTAGCTAAGTTTTCTATGTAGCATGCTGTTTTTCTTTTTTCCCTTTATATTTCTTATCAGCATAAACACAGCACAGGTTATTGGAGGGGGGCAAATCAACATTGAGGGGTCCAAGATCAACATTGGTGGGGCCACGGCCCTCACAGAAGTATACAAATCGACACCCCTGACCATATCACCATCTCTTTGACGGCAATTAAAAACAAACTGAAGATAAAATTCCCAACTCGTGATCAAGCGTGCACCTGTGTCCCCACCTATGTGGCCTTGGCTGATTCTAAGCACTCCGCTGAATGTCTTAGGTCGGAGAAGAGTTCCAATTTGTGCAGGTGCAATGGTGGATGGTTTCATATTTATGCTTGTATGCTAGTGCCATGTGCAGACCACTTTAAGCAGGCATATAAGTGATACAGGCGTTTGCAAATTATTGATGAGACATGAGTTCGGATAGGTGTGCTGTGCACTATGAAGTGAACGGTGCCAGAATAGGTGGGTTAGATAGTTCCTTTGGAACCTGGTTATGGTAATGATTAAGGTGTGTCGGTGTTCTTTTTTGTCGTCCAATGGGGCCTATCTCTCCTTGATAGGCCCAACTAAGGTGGGCTCTCGTGGCTCTTACTAAGCCTGATCACTGTATGACCTTCAGTGTCACGGTATCCTGATGACACTGTCCAGGGAGATCGAGGTCAGGGTGTCCGTGAACAGCAGTGGCAGCGTGGAGAAAATGACAGCGCCGATGCCACGACGTTGTATAATTCAGAGGCACTGCTTTCACCTCCGCCATGGGCGTGGGTGCAGACTGCAGGTGTCCTGGCGGATGGCGACAGTGTTCTCCGTCCTCTGTCAGACATGGGTGAGAGGCGACTGGGAGTCTCGCGGGTCCAGGTAAGCTCCATCTCTCTCCCGGGTCCAGGAGGTCGGGTCCATCTCTCTCGGCTCCATCTATCTCCCTGGTCCAGTGCGGTCCGTACGGGGAAGGCCGTGGAGTCTGCACGTGAAGCGCAGTCGGCCGGCCACGTCAGTCAGTATGTCGGCGCGGCTGGAGTGCAGTTCCGGCCGCCACGTGGGGGCCACGCCAGCCGGCCACGTGGAGGCCACGCCAGCCGGTCACGTGGGGGCCACGCCAGCTGGCCACGTAGGTGCCACGCCAGCCGGTCACGTGGGGGCCACGCCAGCCGGCCACGTGGGGGCCACACCAGCCGGCCACGTGGAGGCCACGCCAGCCGGTCACGTAGGGGCCACGCCAGCCGGTCACGTGGGGGCCACGCCAGCCGGCCACGTGGGGGCCACGCCAGCCGGCCACGTGGAGGCCACGCCAGCCGGTCACGTGGGGGCCACGCCAGCCGGTCACGTGGGGGCCACGCCACCCGGTCACGTGGGGGCCACGCCAGCCGGTCACGTGGGGGCCACGCCAGCCGGCCACGTGGGGGCCACACCAGCCGGCCACGTGGGGACCAGTTCTCTCCGTCGAAGCCGACGGTGGCCGCCTGACGTCGAGCTCTCCTCGCGGCTACCGGAAGGCGACCTTCCTCGGGTGGTGTGATCCTGGTTGTTATCAGAGTAGGGAACCTTGACCCTGCCAGTGCTGTGTGGTAACAGCAGGCAAACGCCACGGATCTCAAGCAGTGTTTTAAGCACCTGCGACGCAAATCGGCGGTGGGCGAACTGTCATCGCCAGATTTCTTTTTATTTTCACCGACGAAGATGCACCAGCGTTATCAGCGCCATTAGCGACACCACACACGTATCAATAAGACAGTCTCCCTGTCAGATAGACCAGTAACGTCATTCATAACGTACCAAAAAAAAAAAACCACTCGCCCTATCAAGTATCCTAGAAATGTCGTCCACAACATATTAATAAGACTGTCGCCCTGTCAATCAGGCCAGCAACGTCATCCACAACGCGGAACGCGAGCACTCCTTGATATCAACGGGAGATGGATGTTGTCTGTCTTGCAAAGTGATTGGTAAAAGTGATTGCTAAGTACGAGGAATAGCGCTTACATATTCATACCATGTTTCAAATTAGTACTACTCAGATGACGTCTGTGACGCGCAAACTGACGGGCGGCCCGCCGTAGAATCCTGACCTCATAATCCGCGCCAGCCAAATTGCACGACGCGGCGGCGGAGGGCGGCGGGGCCCCGTCAGCTCCATCGCCCTGGCAACAGCCGGCCGATCTGGGCCAGATCAGCTGACGCGCACGCCACGTGGCCCGGCGCCGCCAGACGGCTGTGCAGCGGCTAGCGACCGGCGACGTCGCGACTAATGGCCGCTGTCCGTCGCCGACGGCCGGCGCCACCTGTCACGCGCGTGTCCGGCGGCAATTTCTGCCGGTACGGCTCGAGGTTTGCGACGTGAGACGCTCTGCAACGCGTCCGAAATGCTCGGAGCAGACGCCGGCGGTGTCTGTCTCATCGGCTGCAAACGGATAAGAAACGGCCGTACGGCGTTATCATGACTTGGCGCCCTGTTGAAGGCGTGCCAATTGGCAGGGTGGTGCGGGCTCGTGAGCCCAGCATCGCCCGCTCTCGATTCCAGCGCTGTTCCAGGTTGGCACCTTGCGCACCGGACAGGCGTGGTGGCCAGGCTTCGGCCAAGTGTTGTGCCATTGATAAATTATTCGTGAAATAGGGTGGAACATACCACTTGTTAAGCACTGAATCGACATCCCTCCCAGCGACGACTTAGCATCGTGATTCGTGATGAGACTGCATATATAACGTGTAACAATATTTTGTTAATGAGCATCGTGCTTATATTCACCATTGCGGATTACCATGTGCGAAAGTATCTGAACACAATTACAGGTGTGGATTGCAGTGATGTGGTTTGCTGGATGTCATATCAGTTGGTAAGGATTGGCATTTTGCATCGTTATCGCCAGAATAGTTATCCCCAAATTAGGTATCTCATGAAAGGGAAAATATGCACGTATGAGTACGCTGTTGGATACAAATTGTGTTTGAAGAACTTATGCTCTATGCTAAGCGACATCATTTCCATGGCGGATTTCCACATTCCACTGTAGTCGTTTCGACATCTGACACCTAACGAAAACCCATTATTTTAACACTGTCTGTGTTGCGGTCAGTGTGGTGGGCAGCAAGACCTCTGCCGGCGACACGGAGGGGTGTGCAGCCTTGTTGACTCAGCTGGTCTGACGTCCGAAGCTCCCTGTCAGCCCGCACCACCGCCGGCAAGACTAGCGAACGTCCGGCGCGAGCTGTGCGGGGCCATGAGCTCCACAGGCGCATCTCTGTCAGAGCAGCTCAGTCAGCTTGTGGAGCTGATTGAACTGCCACAACAAGCATCAGCTGGTGTGTGCCAGTCTGGGCGGAGAGGATCCAGCGCAGCCACCGCGTCGGCCACCAGTGTCAACGCGTAGTGTCTGTGGAGGTGTGGTCTCGCCCAGCGGGCGTCCTGTGGGCGGATGCCCAGCGTCCGCCCGCAGACACAGCCGCCGGCCGAATTCGGGGTGGCGACGGAGACGCCGAGTGCGGAGGGGGCGTGGCGTGGAGGTGCGGGCGACCTTGACGGCGCTCCGCCCCCGCCACCTGTCCGACACAGGGATCGCGAATCCGGCGCCAGTAATTGTACGTGCCGCACCCGCGCAGCTGCGGCGGCTCGGACGGCAGACGCGTGTTTTTTGTTTCGTGTTGCCGCCCGGGCGCCCTCCCGCGGTACAAAGTGGCGCCGACCGGACGGCTGGCGCCGACAGCACCTGTGTCGCCGTAATTTGTCGCCAGCCACCTTTGCCTTGTTACAACATGGACTTCACGACCTAATTTTGACTCTTTTTTGTACGTGTTCTTAGACCAATGCTGCAGCTCACCCGACCGAAACTTCGGGATGGTGAATTGTGCCCGTTTCCACCGAAGGAAAGGCAGTGCTGGCGACGTGTGCCTGCCGAGAATGGTCCGGAGACGTATGGCGATCCCGACAGCGCTTCTGCCCTAGGGTGGGCTGGGTTATTCGACCATTCTGCCACACACCACAAAAGGTGTGTTCACGTGCTCGATGATCGAGAGTTAACCTGCACTGGTTCGTCGCGTTTGGTGTTGCGCGGGAGCAGCGGATGTTGCGCAGGAGGTATTATATCGAGGCATTTATATATGTATGGTATCTGCGCTCATTTTCACTGCAAAAAGTCACTTCAGCATCACACTGCTTCCAAACATGGGTAAACAATGCTTACCGTGCCGACTCTTGACAATCACCGCTGCGAACTGGGAAGCCGTCCTCCGCCCAGCCGGTCTGGGACGAACTGAGAAGCCGTCCTCCGCCCAGCCGGTCTGGGACGAACTGGGAAGTCGTCCTCCGCCCAGCCGGTCTGGGACGAACTGAGAAGCCGTCCTCCGCCCAGCCGGTCTGGGACGAACTGAGAAGCCGTCCTCCGCCCAGCCGGTCTGGGACGAACTGAGAAGTCGTCCTCCGCCCAGCCGGTCTGGGACGAACTGGGAAGCCGTCCTCCGCCCAGCCGGTCTGGGACGAACTGAGAAGCCGTCCTCCGCCCAGCCGGTCTGGGACGAACTGGGAAGCCGTCCTCCGCCCAGCCGGTCTGGGACGAACTGAGAAGCCGTCCTCCGCCCAGCCGGTCTGGGACGAACTGAGAAGCCGTCCTCCGCCCAGCCGGTCTGGGACGAACTGAGAAGCCGTCCTCCGCCCAGCCGGTCTGGGACGAACTGAGAAGCCGTTCTCCGCTCATCAGTTTTCAATTTTATGACTGCCCGCATACAAATTAAGATGGATCTCGTGCGGAGCAGTGATCGTCCGCCATCTCCTGTAAATATTTTTTTTCCTCATTTGGATTCAAAATCTGCAGTTGCATCACAACTGTACTAAAAGTGTTTTCCTATGCTGCCATGTGATGCCGTATTAGCTTTCGATGTCTTACTGGGGGCAGCAGGTCCTTCCATTGCGAGTTATAAACTGAATCCCTTTGCATCTCTGTGCGTGTGAAGCGTTTTTTTGAGCTCATCACACAATAGACAAGTACATACCTTCCAAAAATGAGTATTGTAAAAAAAAAAAACACCAAACGGTGGCAGTGACTTTTTTCTTCGAGGCGTGTCAGCGTGACTACGTTGTTTACACTGCGGCCCCAACTTCGTGTGATTACAACTGGAGCGAACTTACTATTTACTACGGGGGTCAATATACTATCTACTACACAGCCTTGCCACGAAAGGAAGAGGTCGTCAGCAGGAAGCTTAAAGTCAAGGTGTAACATTCACTACATGCAGATTGTCTGTGCATGTACGTGAAGCAGGCGACGGAATCAATAGTGTGCACAACGGTGAATAGGAATCCAGTGTCAAAATCGCTAAGCACCGTGCAGACGGCATACAACAGCGGGCAGCGTCGTCCTCCGAGATGTTGGCTTTGATCACATCGTGCGTTGTGATAACCACAACTGCCCGAATGGCTCTGATAGCATCGTGCGCCGTGGTAGCCACCGTTGTCCGGATTATGTAAGGACTTTACTAACGACGGGCGCTTGATTGGTACGGGTAGCACGGCCGACACGGGCGGCTCGTCTGGCGGGCACCAGGTAGCGGTAGGCCGACAGCCGCCGAGGCTGATCGCGTCCTGACCCGAGCCGCCCCGCGTCTGCGGCGGCTCAATAGGGGCGCAGACGACGCACAACTTGGCCGGGCCGGACGGCCGGCTCATCCTCGACCCGATCTGTTTACCAGCCGGCGCCGGTCACGCGAGCGGTTCAAGGCCGACCGCCGGCCGACCCGAGCTCGAGCGGCGCATCGATTCTGCCCGGACGGCGGCGTCGTCGGCGTCGACGCGGGGCCGCCAGCGTCCCACCACGCCCACGCCCACGCCGCGCGTGGCGTCGGCGTCGGCGCGCGTGGGCGTGGTCCGTTCATGGAAGGGCGGCCGGCGGGCCAGGTGGCGGCCGGGTGTGAGGCGCTGTGGTGGCCGGCCGCGGTCGTGGCGCCCGCCAGGCCACCACCGCCGGACGCGCCGTCCGAACGTGAACGAAACTATTTCGCGCAATGAAACGGGGTGGTGGGGAGCATTGTGGGCGCCATGACCGTACAATGCTTGGCCTGTTGATGGAAATCAGACATTTGGCTGCGTTTGGTGCGAAAATGACGAAAAATAGCGCACCTTTGGCGTGTACGTTTTTATTAACTTGCCTACTTAGCTTGCATATTTTGTGTCCAGTTTAGTGCAGATGTTGTGTCTGTTCCGTGTCCTTCGTTGCGAACATTAGCACCCTCCCAAAGTGGTGATTAAACACTTTATGCCGGGACTACCCTTGCTATTGTTTTTGTTTGTTTGTTTGAGTTGTTGCTATTATTTGAGTTGTTTGTGTACATCATGTTGTACTGACGTAGTGTGGCGAGTAGAAGTGCGTGCACCGATAGGTAAGTTGCTCCGAACACGACCCGGCAGAGTTCCTACAGAACTGTCGACCCGGCGCCGGCTGTCGGCAGAGCGGTGCTTGTGGACTATCCATGGCCGCCAATGTGCTAGTGCGTGGTGCCGGGACCCGCCCACCTGAACCCATGCGATTACGCACGGCTGCCGGAACACGCCCACCTGGGCTGACGCCGCCCGTGACGCACGCCCGAGGAGAGAGAGAGAGAGAGATATAGATATATATATATATATATATATATATATATATAGATATATATATATATATATATATATATATATATATATATATATATATATATATATATATATATATATATATATATATATATATATAT
>JAOTOL010001517.1:60000-187500 GCA_034440575.1 Imbricaverruca yamaguchii
CCCTGAAAACTGGGACATACCAAGGTATAAATAAGTAATATGTGGATAAATACATCAGTGTCAAAACCAACCAACGTCTCAATGCTTTCTCGAACAGAATAATCTTCCCGCTGGCCTTTAGATTGCGGCGAGGCTGATGCTAATGCTAAGCACATCTTTCAGATATCTCCCATTGATCAACCCACCATTATGTCCTCCAAGAATAACTGAATATAGCTAGATTCAACACTACTGTTATTTATTACCACCAGCTTAATGTCCTAAGCAAAGCTTAAGCAATCATTTTTCGGTCCTAGGACGATAATTTCGCGAAGGTAACAACAAGAAGTGGGTTACATTGGTTTTCTGATCGGAATCTTAGGAATTTGCGATTTTTCTAACATTTGGTACTGGCTGCAAGGCACCTATCAAACAAGTTAAAATAACAAATTCTTCGCAAATAAATTCACGCGCGTGGGATTTCGACCGCAATTTTCTCAAAGGGGACCTATCGAAATGAAATGATTAGTGATCTAAATTACTAACTAAATTATCCTGTGGAGGGGCCAAATCTAGCACCATCTTTCCTGGTTCGTCGGATTTCAACCTTAACTCCCCAACCAAATTATACGGTTTTATTTTGGTATCCCTTGATAAATCAACTCACACTGCTGAAATAACACCCATACCACAACAATCGGATCGGTTGTAACTTAGACGAACTTGTGGAGTGGTCCGAAGAATGGCAAATTGAAATTTAATTTTGATAAGTGCAGAACCATGCATATAGGCAGGCAGCATATAAAGGCTCCATATTTGATGGGGGGCCAAAAACAAATCCACCCCCCTCTCTCTAGCTATGAAAAAGATGTTCTTTTAGGGAGTGCAAAGGACCAATTGTTAATGGTAGAAGCAATCTGGCATATGAGGAAAGATTGAAGAAATTGAATGTTTTCACTTAGATATAGAAGGCTGAGAGGATATCTCATTGAGGTCTTTACATTTCTCCATGGTCTGGAGAAGGGACATCTCAGGGAAATGTTTAAATTTAAGTGAAATGATGCAATTGGAGGTCATCAATTCAAAATTAAAGTTAACCATAGCAGGACAAGGTTAAGACAGTCTGTCTTCACCAGCAGGGTAGTAGAACACTGGAACCTGCTGCCAGAAACCATTGTCAGTAGCAGCACATCGAACATCCTTAAAGCAGCATAGACAATCATATCAATCAAGAATAGATGGCTTGCTTTTCAGTATTCTAGGGGAGGGCTGATGGACGGATTTGGTGGGCAAGTGGTTGAGTGTACAGAGTGCAACCAAGAAGGGCCCTTGTGGCTCATAGTTGCACGAATCTTTTATATCTTTATGTCTTTATATTGTTCTTGATGCATGACTACCAGCATACAGCTTTGAATAGCTGTCCAGTGGTGATGGTAGTAATCGATTGATGTGGATGTGTTTACGCCTGTGCTGTCAGTGTGCGGACCAGTGCAGATGCGTCGACCCCTGCCCTGTCCGTCTGCGGCCCAGGCGTTCGCGGTATTCAATGCAATCCGCATTTCACGAATCAGGGCTTTAGATGTCAATTGCGGCAGTCGCTTGATCTGAGACAGCATCCGAGCACCGTCACGAACACCGCCACGTATTTGTAATGCTATTCTCGTCAACTGAGAAGCACATTAGGGTAGCCAAATTAATTGCATGCTAACCTAAATCGTTAGACCACGCTGAGAAAGTAGAGCAGTATTTTGGAGAAAAATCAGTACTTAGATTATGCATGGGTGATAAGATGATGACAGATACAATTGTAATTGCACATGCATGATAACAGCATTGACTAGTTGCAGATTCGCTGACAGTCGCTACACTTCTTGATGTGCACGCTCCCAGAATGTCGATTTGGCGAGGTCTGACTCAGACGTGAGCGGCCGCGGTCGGCCTGTGGACGCTGTCCGACAGCGTGGCCCGGGCCCGTCCATGCGTCACCGGCGGCGATCCCGCCGCCAGGAAGTCCCGACGACGACGTTACGCGAGCCGGCGCGGCGGAGCCCACTCCTGCGCCGGCTGGCCCCGCCCCCTCCCGGTGCCCCGTGCGCTATCAAAACAGCGCGCCTCCCGGCGGCGCCGCGTTGCGTAATGGGGAGCCGCGGCTGCGGCGGTGGGCACGATAGGCGGCGGCGCCGACGCGGGGCCCGGCCGCCGCGCCACACACAGCCGCCGACTCGGCGACGGTATCGCGCGAAACGCGGCTCGTCGGGCCCATCCGACTGCCGTGCGGCCACGGCCGGCGCGCGATGAAGTCATCAGATAGTGGCGCCGATGTGCTCCACGGCGAGTGATACGCCCACGAGCCGCCGGTATCACGGCTTAGCAGGCGAACAGCGGGCTTGCGATCAACACACAGCCGACAACTGTCCGTGCGGCCGCCGCAAAGCTGAAATCGATCCGCCGAAATCGTGGAAGGCGTTCGGGCGGCCGCTGCCACGGACTGTAATGACGCAGCTCAGATGTGGACTGAGCCGAGCTTAGCATACCTGTGAACAGTGGAGAATGAGTTATGAGTGTTTCACATGCGATATGTGCTGAGTATTGAAATCACATATGCATGCACACACAAGAAATAAGTCCCACGACGTTTTTGCAGGCGCTTTATCGACTTCATTGTGCCGGAACACTCGAAAGAGGTAAGGAGGTAATACAATTATGTAGAACGCCCCACTAGTGCCACAAACACTGACACCATCGCGGTGCTCAGTAAGAGATAGCTCATTGAACCAATCACGAACACATGCAATGCTGCGGCTACCTTGCTAAACGATCTATCCCGGCCGATTATAGCGGATCCAGGAGTGAGGTGGCGGACGAGCAACATGCAACGTCTCGCACGTCTCCAAAAAAAACCGTTTATCAGATATGTATTTTAACTGCATGCACCGATACCCGAGGTCCCTTCTGCTCGCATCATTGGGTACTCCTTGCGCTAATGTTACTAATAATTGCCGTACATCTAAAATTTGTGTCTTCTGTGAATCAGAGCATTATGTCATCCATCCACTCCGGAACCGACTCTGGTGACTTTTATACCATTCAATGTATGCAGCTTATTTTTAGCTGTTTTCAAACTCCTTATCACTACAGAAGCCCCATGGTCAGCTCTGACACCGCTTACCGCCTACCGCCTACCGGCAGACATCTGAAATAATCAACTGACTGAAGTCAGCCAGGCTTTTACTTCTCGAACATGAGCAATAGATGTAATGATGGCAGTCGGGTCGGCCAGCCACACGGACTCAGTCAGCAGGTCCGTCACGGCCTCAGTCAGCGTGACCGTCACGGCCTCAGTCAGCATGTCCGTCACGGCCTCAGTCAACACGTCCGTTACGGCCTCAACCTCAGCCAGCCATCTCCCAGTGACCTTCCTAGGACTGCCGATGAGAACGCTAGCATTCAGAAACTTCAGCGGAACGACCAGCAGGTTCATGTTAACATCCTCTACCCGTGAGGACCCTAAGGCTAGGCTGGTCGAACCTCCGACGAGCTTCTGATCACATCAGGCCGATCGCTTCGAAGAAGCTGCGACAATCTCCGATCGAGCTGTGAATGCCGTACCAGGCGCCGTCACCGACTGCTGTTTAATGGCCCGGCGCGTCGGCGCGATATGCGAACAAGCCGCCGCGGCGACTGGCTCGCAAGTGGAGCACGTGGCGGTGAGACCGGAGCGGCTGCCTTGGTGACGGTGGACTTCCTCTTCATCGAACAGCTCACTGAAACTGTTTTCGGTTCTCACCTCGTTCAGCGTGGAGATCAGCACTGAGGCGCGCCGCGAATCGCATCCTACTTTGTCAGACTCTGGCTTTGGAGGGCCTTCGCGAACTCATCGCAGGGACCGAGAGGCTACAGGAAGAGCATGACGACAAACAGCCACTCCGAGGTTTTGATGCGGGCCAGCTGGCCCTGCAGTGCGCTTCAAGAGTCGGCGCTGGTTTTGGTGTCAGCTACCAACTTTGCAAACGTGGAATGCCACCGTCTACAGGCAGACTCAGTTTTCATAGGGCAAGTCGTCTGAAGAGGCACAATTTTCTCGGAATAGTGGGGATAGGGGAGAGTGTACTGGAGCAAACCGAAAGGAGCCTTTTCCTCCCAAAAGGGTACCATTTCCTGTTGAACAGGATGGAGAGGGAGGTGGGAGATACTTCTCCGGAAGGGTGCCTTTTCCTGGCCGGAGGACGTGGTCTTCCCATGGGGCCCATGCCCTCAATCATTCCCCCTGTATCTGCCCATGACTCCACCGCACCGAGGCTGCACACAAAGCGACGTAAGCCTTCCCCTCACTGTCCACCCAGTTGGGCAGAGCACCAGGAGCTGCGCCGTCCACTCCGTCGTCTGCACCCCGTCATCATCCTCCGGGTCGTCGCTGTGTACGAACGCGCGGGAAATGTATGCCTCTGTGTAGTTTTCAGGCCATTTCAAACTTCTGTGATAGTCGCCATGGTGCCAGTCACGACTAGCAACTATTTGACTTCCTGGACGGGGACCAGGCCCAGCGCATGACTGCAGCAGTGAGCATACATTGACGTTGGCTCTAATTATAAATTGACCTCGCTCAGCCTGGCCTGGACTCCCTTGCGCTTGCCGGACACGTTGCTGGTTCCTTCGACACCATATCCACGGACAATGAAGAGACTCTGGCCGAGACTTCGCAGGGTGTCCTGAAGGATCTTGGGCAGTGTTCCGCACAAGAATCTGGAGTATCGTACAAGCTTGTGAAGAGTTCGAGTGGACCCATGTCGCACACCGCACGGAAGCAGACGCTGAGCTGGCCCACAGAGCTGGCATCGGTCATGTCGCCCAGAAAGCATAGAACGCCGTCTCCTTGATGTCAGCCATCAGAGCATAGCTGCCAGATCACCAGATGTTCATCAGATCATAAGCTGCGCTTGACAGCGGTTATCATGATCTTGACCAATTAATTTTAGCAGTTAAGGCTCAGGAACGTTTCGTCCCGCTTCAGCCACTGAGCTTGTGGCTCAGATGAGAGGGGCTGCTCCATCAACGTGATCAACAGATCCCAGGATGGCTTGTGAAATGCCAGTCCGCAACGAGACAGCACCATCAGGGTCTCGACTACCTGCACGAGTGCGTCTCTTTTCTGTTGCTAGTGTCCGTCTTTCCTGTGCGGCTTGCATGATGGTACAAGTCTCGTCCCGATCTGAGGGCCGCGATTCCTTTTACGGCTTTCGGGTGGCAGCCTGATGTGGAATGAGTTCCAAATGTTTTCACAACCTTCTTCCAGTTGTTAGTCATCAGAAAGGCTCTATTGTTGACATGCTTTTGGCTCACTATCCTCAACGGCAGAGCCCTTTGGCATGTGTGACAAGTGACAATGTTCGCATCTGATGATAACTTACGAATGGGGAGCTCCTGTAACATGATGACTTGTCCGTGTTGATGGGAAAATCTAGGATTGGTTAGACGGCATGACTGGCACGTCTAACGTCATTCCAGCAGATGTCCTCCCTGCCGTGAACATGGCTGCAGATTTCACTCCTGACTGAATCATCTGGATCATCACTCAGAATCGTCGTCGGTGCAACGCATGACTTGACTGGTTCAGCAGAAACTAGTCAAGGCGAGTCTGGACCTGGTTCAGCTGAACCGGGATCAGGTGAAAGCGCGTCTGGATCAGGCCGAATGAAGTCCCGATCAGGAGAATGCCACCACCTGTGCAAGACGGAGGCGAGTCCGCATCTGATGAAGGAAGGTTCGGATCTGATGGAATCGTATCTGGAGCAGGTGGAGGCGAGCTCGAATCTCATCGAAGCGTGCCTGGTTCAGGCGTAGGCGCGCCTGAATCAAGAGATGGCGAGCCTTGATCAGGCAGGAGCACACCTGGATTAGGTGGAGGAAGGCGTGGATCTGATGAAGGCGTGTCTGGATCAGGTGCCTGGATGAGGAGATGGTGCGCATTCATCAGGCGGAGGCACGTCTGGTTCAGGTGCAGGCCAGTTCCCAACTGGTAGAGACGCGCCTGAATCAGGTGAAGGCAAGCCCAGATCTGGTGGAAGCGCGCCTGGGCGTGGCCGATCGACCTAGCCAGTGTGGGGTGGGGCCGTATCGCGGTGGCGTCGTCAGGACGGGATCCATACACGAGGACCACCAAGTCGATATTGGAGGTACCAACAGTCACAGCTAAGCGTAGGCAGGCATGGATGTGGTGGGGTTGGGCCTTGTCGCTGGGCCTTGTCGCGATGGCGTCGTCTGGGCTATGGGACTGCTGCGTGTGATGTCACAGCTCCAAATAATTCCGGAGGCTTCGAAGCCCTCCCATTTGAGTTGAATCCATCGGATCAAATACACGGGGTAGCTTATGACCTAGCAACTTCAATGGCACCAAATTCGACACACTGAAATCATGCCGTGATCATCCATGTGATGACAATGCAACGCCCATGTTGGACCTTCAAAATGGTCTTGTGGAACTATGCCTTTTTGCAATGACCTTATTTATTATTTAAAATATCGGTAAACGGATTTGCTATAATATACACCATATAGAACAAATGCGGATCTGTGTCTAATATACACAACAATGATATCCTGTTTCAAATAGCACACGCATATTGCTTAAATCCTTTCTCAAAGAGTAAATATCAACAGGGGTGGGTCATCGACATGCCATGGCACTGAAAATGTCAGCGACATATCAAGTGGGCACTTTATGTGTGTAAAGTGTGCACAGACACGATAATAATGCCAAATAAAAACATCACTTCTTAATGCGTCGCTTCTTCATGGGCCTTAACTTGGCCTTACCTTGGGCAATGGAATTTAACATTAGCGCTATGACCTTACGGAATCACTTTCTGCACCGTAACGTTTTCCACGAGTAGCCCGATGAGCGACTGATTTATCGACATACCAAATAGCAAGAGACGGAGCTAATAATTCATACTTCTTGCATGATTGCATACACATAAGCAACTGTAATCCTTATTTGAAACATTCCTCCAAAATCATATTTGTGCTATGGTGTGAAACAGAAAATCCAGCTTAACAGGACCATATGAGAGAGATGGGTATATATATCAAAACTACCGTTTGTAATTGCGATGTTAAAGCTCCTAGTTTGTGATAACTTCGGTCACCTGGAGTCGGAGTCTGATCGGGCCTCCTGAAATTTTAACATGGCAAAAACAGTATGTTGGCCCATTGTTGACGATAAGGGCGGCGGCCCGCATCCCCTAGTGGCGCCGCTCTTGATGTTAATGCGAACAATGACATCTCATTGGCAAAGGGCCGAAATTAGACGGCACGAAAATAACCCGGAGGGCCGGGCCAGAAATGGCCGACACATACGCGGGATATAGCGAGTTTCAGGAAGGTTCCGCACGCCACGTGGCCGTCAGGACATGCCTTATTTGGGGCCGAGCGGAGACCTGACGTACGCGTTCAGCGTCAGAGGACGGCTTTGCCAAGGTGGCACCACCACGACACCAGGTCGTGATGCCAAAGCACGTGGCATAGCCATGCGCCAAGATCTGTCGATCACTCTCAGGAACATGTCAGCCCGATGACAGCCCCACATACTTTCATTAACATGCCTGCTATATGCGACACCAATCGAGAGGTGGTTCCGTCGCCTACATTGTCGGCATCATCGTCTGCAGGATATCGTCGGTCGCTCAGGACGTACTCCACTGCTGTAGATTCAAGACATCCGTCAATATGTCACGACTTGCCGGCGTGATCCCATACTCTGTGGCCGTCTACAGCTTTGTCAGGAGTCCTGAAGTCATTTTCAGATGGTGCGGACAGGTACCTCAGGCATGTATCAGGAAGCCATCTGCGTGTCTGAAGGTATGCGGACTCGAAGAGCTCAGACACGTTGCACATCGGAGCGCGCTGACCTGGGCTTCCTCGCATTCAGCGAGCCACCAGAGCTCGTAACGTGTCTTGACCGATCCCATCACCCTGAGGCCGAGAGAATATATATATACCAGCCATGCGCGGGACTTGGACTGCCTCCAGAGACACGCGGCCAATGGCAGCGGAAGCATATCTATACCACCCCTGCGTGGGACCTCGACTGCCTCCGGAGACACTCGTCTAGCATGGTCGCCCATCACAAACAGTTGCAGTGCATTCATTTACTCGCCGGCTCCAGCTGTGAAACCCAAAACTCAAAGCCTGGGATTTGGATCGTTTGGACTTAACTATAACAGCCCCTCAGTCAAATCTTATTCGACCAGGCTAAGGAGATGACCCGTCCCATCCTCCTTCGGTACACCTCTGCTGCAATTGAAACTATACATAAGTGGAAGTTCCGAGACTGAGTGATGCACGGGTCAGTGACAAGTCGGGTGTCATTCTCCAGCAGCACAGAAGTCGACCCTGTAGCGAGCATGGGCCGGAAGCCGCCGGCGCTTCCACTGAGCATTATCCCCCCCCCCGACTAACTGGTTGGCACTGGTCACCAGGGAAATATCGTTCTCTGCCCAGGCGAGCCACCCGGTGCACTAGGAGCCATGAGGAACATTTGTGAAATCGATTACAGGGGTCGACACTGCATCGAGTGTTGTTCCGGAAAGCTTCCGAGCACGGTGGAACCACCACGTGTCCCTACTGAAATCCGGGAACACTGCGGGAGCGGCTGTGGGAATTTCCGCGTGTGGTTTGGCCGTCGCCCTGCCCTGGTGAAGCTCACATTCCGCTCGCGTCGGCGGGACGTGCCAGCGACGCCGGTTTTGGCGCGACGGCCAGCTGACGCCATGTTTGGCGCGGCGCGCCGGACGCCGCCGGACGTGCCGTCCCTTCCACGTGTGCGCCGGACCCGCGACAGGAATGTGAGAGGGAAGCCACGACCCCCGCCGCTACCACTTTCTTCGCCGCGATCAAAACAAGACGGGGAAGTTTGCTATTGCTCCGCTCGGGTCGAGTTCCCGCGAGGCCGGTCCTCGCCGTGCGCCGCCAGTACCCGCCAACGCATGTCATGTGCGTGGCGCGCGAAGAGGTTCTGCGCCTGCCGCGGATGGCAGCACCGTCCACGCGGCCGAGTCCAGACTCGGCCGGTCGCCGCTGGGTCAGGAACCTCGCGCTGCCAGACACATTGTGGCGCTCCCCTCCCGCGGGAAGCGCGCGCGCGTACGGAGCCGCCGACCACGTGGTGCTCGGCGCTCGGTGGGGAGGAGTTCGGTCAGTGAACGGGCAAGGCCGTCTGGCGGGGATGGTCGCTGGCGGAGGGGTGAAGCGGCGGCAGATACCTCGCGCCCTCTCTCTCTAGTCGGCCGAGTGACAGGTGTGGGAAAGGCGATTCGGCGATAGGAGGGCGGCAAATGGGGAGCGGGGTGGGCGGCCTCGTCAGTCGCAACGCATTGGGAGCCATTGAAGTTGGTGTGGCGACTGCTCTGCCATCCTGACGCGGCCTTTCCAGCTCTGGGAGAGAAATAATATACATTAGAATGAAGTCATTAAGCTTGGAGGATTAATAAGAGCCACAGGAGTCAGTCTGGGTTGAGCCTATGAATGAAAGATACCGTAAGAAGAGAAGAAAGAGACTGCAACCTTTTAAGAAATGTCCAGAGATCAAAAGAAACTACGGACCCCATTGTGTGACCATGGCGAACCTACGCTCAAATTTCAACATAAAATATAGCCAGTGTTCATTTAGTTTATTTAGTTATATTTTATGTTGCAATATGAGCATAGTTGATAATGTTGCGGAGAGCTGCACTGAGCATTGCAGAATTAAAGACTATTATACAAAATAACCCATGGTTGGAATTTAAATACGACCGATACATGGACCAAGGTGATGATTAAAAGCCTTTAGTCAACACTGGGAGACTGCCTGATACATATAGAACATGCTACAAATGCTGTCCGTAAAATGTCTGTGTATAGATTTTATCTCCGAAGATTCCCGAAATATATTACACTGATTTCGGATGTTATTTTACTTAATATGAGCATTTGGTTACTTTTTATAATCGTCATTATGTGAGCATAGGATTATTTTACGTCACCTTCTTACTTATAATCATGCTTAGCAAAACACTGCCTCATCAAATATGGCCAACCTCTTCAACATCACATGCGCGAAGGCCAGTTTTGAATCCACTGCCAGGTGCACCTGTTACTAGCATACTTCCCCATGTATAAGCATGATTTTGGTCACCTGTCAAGCATTCATCCAACTTCATTTACCTTATTCCTGTTCCACTGTGCGACTTCAAACGTAAAAATACGACTCTTGAACCTAAAGACAATTAGGTTTATCCACCCTATTTTAAACGCATTCAATGAGGAACTTCCACTGCATTACCACGCAGTCTATTCAACTGATAACCAGGTACTAGGCATTTTATAGTATGGGAAGAGACTCAAGGGGAATGCTCAGACTTTTATTGAGAAGCATAGCATTTTAAGGAATACTCAACATGAGTTTCAATATTGGAGATTTAAAAAAAATACAGTCTAACTTTCTACAATTCATGGAATATCCAGCTAGAAAAGTTGACAATGGAGGGAGAATAGATGAAGGAAACTTGGACTTCAGTAAGACTTTCGAAGAAGTTCCCAACAAACATCTTCGTTTATCAACAACATCTTTTCCAAATCTGTGGTAGACTGTAGCGCACCTCAATTGCTGAATCAATTTATTTCTGAAATGGACATAAACTGAATTGACATCCATTTATTTCAACGATTACTAAAGATTACAAGAAATTAAGAAAAATTAGTCCAATCCTAGTGACGTTTAGATAACTTTTACAATCAACAAAACTAAGGAAAACCTGAGTTGGCACACACACATTGAATGTCACTCAAACAGCTCTTCCAAACATGTCATAGACATAAAGCAAACAATATACAACACCAGACAACTTAAAACAAAGATCAGAAGAAAGACAAATGAAGCTACAGGTTGCTTTCTAATTAAGTCAGGTCTAACTTAGTTTAGAGAGCACACACAAACAAAGCAGGTAAACGAACATTCTACAACCGGAAACTTGTCTGTAGAACTAGTGGCCAACTCTGCTTTCTTCAGCATGGCATTCCCGGCCAGTCCTCCTTCAGTCCTCGGAGCAGCTGGAACACGTCCAGCAGCAACAGGGCCAGAGCCGTGAGCTGCAACACCAGGAAATGCAATCAGCAAATGGGGAATTCAAACGAAGGCAATTGCATACACAACGAACAATAATGCGATCGCCCAAAAAGGTGTCTGATGTTATAGCAGACATATTGGTATGGTGCATGCTGTGTTCTGCCTAATATCATGCACATTCTTAATTAAGCTTTGGATCCAGCACCTTATCAACACGACGAATGATGTTGGACAGGCCGCTATAAGAAATAAAATATTCAGCGATGGCACACATGGTGGGATACCCAGTGTCGATGACCTTACATTTACAAGCTACCCAGGCGGCCACAATTCAGCGCCAGGCCAGTGTGGTGTATACTGCATAATGATTAAAGACCTTACATGTTCAAATGTGCTTTGCGCCTTGCACCTTGAACCAAGGACCAGTGATATTCGGGAAGGCTGTGCGTCATATGCGTTGCTCACTTAGAACGCACGATGTTCAAACTGATGGATACGTGTGGCTGGCACCTTAGTTGCATTCAAAATGTGCATGCCGAAGCATGCTTTTGACCACTGCTGGATCCACAAATATTGATAGTGATGGAGGGCTTTCTCGCCCAATGATGACATTCCCGGATGGGAACCACTGAGAGGTGGCAGGTGGTAGGAGCGGGAGGAAGTCTAGCCGAACGGCCCAGCGGGCAGGCATATTAACATCAAATATGTTCCAGACATTGGATGACTGCCCCCAGGATAGTAGTAGTAAGGAGTCAGTGCTGGTCCTAGGAGACTCTCGTGTGCGTCATTTAGAGCGGGTATTTTGCAAAGGTAGGAGGGACAGGAGGTGCATCACCAGGCCTGGTGCCAAGGTGAAGGACCTGGTACCTGTGGTGGCACAGGTCACCAGTGATCACCAGTTTAGCACAGTCATAGTGCATGTAGGGGTAAATAACATAGGTCCTACTAGGAGTGAGGAGCTTCTGCGGGAGTACAGGGCCCTTCTGGCCACCCTGAAGTGTACCAATAGAGTCATTGTAACAGCAATTTTGCCTAGGGCTAGAGCCTCCCTCCCCTGAGTGGAGCTCTAGGGCACTGGCAGCTAACGCCAGGGTAGGAAAGCTCTGCCATGAGCTAGGTTTTACATTTGTAGACGAGTGGAGCAGGTTTTATGCATCGTGGGACCACTATCAGAGGGATGGCCTGCACTTCTCTGAGAAGGGGATCCATATGTTAGGCAAAGTGTACGAGCATGTCCTTCAGGGAAACTACGAAATGGGGTGGGGAGGGATGAAATTGCATTGCCAACTCAGGAATATTCCAATAGTGTCAGCCAAGGCAATAGAACCTCAAAGTCTGCAAATAGGGACAGCAGCAGTTGAAGGGGACAGAGTGATAGTTCATCTAGTGATAAAAGAACTCCTCAGTATGAAAAAGCCAAAGGTGGTTATGGAGCATTTGTTAAGTGTATGATGTTTAATGCTCAGAGTATACGTTCCAAATTTGATGAGTTCAAGTGTTATGTTGCTGAGGAGGAACCAGATTTTGTTTGCATTACGGAGGCATGGGTCAGTGAATGGTATTTTGGAGATAAATTACAGGACTATGAGATCCAGGGATACAATATGTTTTCGTGCAATAGGGGTCCCGCAATGAAAGGGGGTGGTGTAGTGCTCTATATGAATAGCTTATTCAGTTCTCAAAAAGTAGCAGGTGGGGATACAAATGTGTCTGTGGAGTCCATTTGGCTTGATGTCACTGTGGGAAAAGGCAACAGCAATACTCTTAGGATAGGAGCTTTCTACCGATCAGGAACCCTGCCACATTCTCAGCAACTGGAGCTTGACAAGGTGATTTGTGAGGAAATCAGTAGAAACTTTAAGAGGAGGTGCCTTATTCTTTGGTGACTTTAATCTAAAAGGTTATGAAAATGCTGGTGTTGGCTCCCATCATGCAAAATGTTTAGGAAATGCCTTGAAGCGGACCTGTTCTTACACCAGTTTGTATCGGAACCTACCAGGCATGGCTCATTCTTGGACCTTGTATTCTCGGATTTAAGTGACTTGGTTCAAGACTTGACTGTAGGCGAAACTCTGGGAAGAAGTGACCATAACATAGTTAGATTCAAGGCACATGTAGGGGAAATTATCAAGGATAATTTAGTAAAGGTTACAAATTTCAACAGAGCAGACTTTGACTGTATGAGAGCGGCTTTAAGTGCCCTCAGATGAGAAGAAGAATTCTCCAATTTAAATGCCTGGCGTATCGAAAAGCTAGAGGCACTGTGAAGCAAAAGACCAGAGCAGCAAAGCGAGCAAAAGAACTGGATTTAGCTAAAAACTGTAATGGGGACAGTAAAAGGTTCTTTAGTTTCTACAAGGTGAGTAAAGTTTCTAGCACAATTGGTCCACTGGAAGTAAACGGAACTACATTGGGTGATGATAGTGAGATGGTTGAGGAGCTGAGCAAGCGGTTTAAATCAGTGTTTACATTGGAAGATATGACCAATCTGCCGACCGTACACCGTAGTTCAGTGATATGGGATCTGACAAATGATGTTGATTTCATTGATAGTGATGTTGTTTACAATCATATCAGGAAAATCAAGCCAAACAAGGCGGCAGGACCTGATGATATTTATGCTAGGGTGTTGCGGGAAACTGAAAAGGAACTGGCATTTCCACTTAGTATAATATTTTGTAAATCAGTTTCACAAAATGAAATTCCAACCGATTGGAAAATGGCAAATGTAGTTCCTATTTTTAAGAAAGGAGAAAGAGGGAAAGTTGAAAACTATAGGCCAGTAAGTCTCACATCCCTAGTCTGCAAGGTACTCGAATCAATTATCAAGGATAGAATAGTTAGTTATCTGGAAGGTAGCAGATTGATTCAAGATACTCAACATGGGTTTAGAAAAGGACGATCGTGTCTCACAAACCTCTTGGACTTTTTGAACTTCGCCACAGAACAATTTGATCAGGGAAATCAGGTTGATGTACCATATCTTGACTTTAGTAAGGCCTTTGACAATGTACCCCATAAACGGTTAATGATACAGCTTCAGTCCCATGGTATTGCAGGTAGCATCTTAAAATGGATAGAGTTGTGGCTTTCAGATAGACAGCAAAGAGTGATGCTAAATGGTACAAAGTCATCATGGCAAAATGTTCTTAGTGGAGTCCCCCAGGGGTCAGTACCGGGGCCACTACCGTTCATTATATTTGTAAATAACATTGAAAGTGGCCTAAGCAGTAAAGTTTTGAAATCTGCGGACGATTTGAAGGTCTTTAGGGCAATAACAGGTCAAGATGAGCATATCTCGCTGCAAAAAGACTTAGACGAACTTGTGAAGTGGTCCGAAGAATGGCAAATGAAATTTAATTTTGATAAGTGCAAAATCATGCATGTAGGTAAGCAGCATATGAAGGCTCCATACTTGATGGGTGGCCAAGTGCTATCAGTGACTCAACAGGAGAAGGATTTAGGTGTTATTCTAAACAGAAAACTGGGGGCATCAGAACAGACCAAGGAAGCCAGGAAGGCACTGAGAATGCTCGGGGAAATAAATAGGAATGTATCATACAGGAGTGAGGAAGTGATCAGGAAGCTTTACTGTGCATACGTCGGGCCACATTTGGAATACTGCATCCAAGCTTGGTCTCCTAGCTATGAAAAAGATTGTTGGCTTTTAGAGAGAGTACAAAAGAGGGCTACAAAAATGGTTAATGGTATAAGTAACCTGGCATATGAGGAAAGATTGAAGAAGTTGAATATATTTTCACTTAGATATAGAAGGCTGAGAGGAGATATCATCGAGGTCTTTAAATTTGGCCATGGTCTGGAGAGGGGATATCTTGGGGAAATGTTTGAATTGAACAGAAATGATGCAATTAGAGGTCATAAATTCAAAATTAAAGATAACCACAGCAGAACAAGGTTAAGGCAAACTTTCTTCATCAACAGGGTAGTAGAACACTGGAACCAGCTGCCAGAAAACATTGTCAGTAGCAACACATTGAACACCTTTAAAAACAGCATAGACAATCATTATAAGAGTAGGGGGCTTGCTTTTCAGTATTACAGGGAGGGCTGATTGACAGATTTGGTGGGCAACTGGTTCAGTGTACAGAGTGCAACCAAGAAGGGCCCTTGTGGCTCATAGTTGCACTAATCTTTTATGTCTTTATGTCTTTATGAGAGGAGAAATTGTGCGGGTTGGGGTGCTTTCGAACCTGTCAAGGATCGCCGATGTCTCGGCGATCACCAAGATGTCTCACGGAGACATCTTGGACCGCGTCACTGCGCGCCTCGGCGCCGTTTTGATTCCTTAAAGAGAGGAATCCCGGACCGCAGCGCTGTTTTGATGTCTCACAGAAGAATCTCCAACCTGTCACCGCGCGCCTAGGCGCCATTTTGCCACTGAGAAGCTCCGTGCGGACAGTGTCAATATACTCACCGAGTTCCGTCACACCACACGCCGTGGTAATACGCCGCACTCATCAACTGCCGGCTGCGTCACGCACGCAAGTTATGAACACTCTTCAGGCACATTCAGTTTACGCCTCAGCTGTCTAGACTTCCTATGCAAGTTCTGCCATTGTCCCTCACACAAGTTGACTTTCATTGATCATGTAAATATAGCATGCTCGTTTACAGCGGAAACACTTCGTTATCAACACCGCACAGCCTAAAAAGCGTGACGGTCGTGCCAGACCGAGCTAGACCGCTCAGACGAACGTTTATCGTATATACACAGGGATTGATACGTCAGGCTTCGCCTCTGCTCGAAATAATTGATGCTACAGTGCAGGTAATGCTGAGAAATCTGCGCAGGCGCGCACCCAGGATTTTTCCATGGGGGGCGGGGGGAGACCGAAAGGGGCACTTGGCCAGCTCCAAAAGGGCACATGACCGGCCCCAAAAGGGCACTTTGCGGTCCGGGGCACACTGGAAGGTTTGTTGACCGGGGGGAGCGTGAAAAAAAATTGTCAAAAAGGGCAGTTTTGACAGAGGCGGGGCACATTAGGCAGGTCATTTTTGGGCTAAATTTGGGACATTGCCGCCAAGAGGGCACTTTGTTGACCGGGGATGGGGGGGGCGTGCAAAAATTTTCGCCAATAAGGCAGTTTTGGGCCCAAAGGGCACCTTTGGCACAGGCGGGCACATCAGGCAAGTGATTTTTGGGCTGAATTTGGGACATTCCGGCCAAGAGGGCACTTTTCGGTCAAAAGTGGCCAAGAGCCCCTTGGCCACCTTTGGCCACGGGCCCCCGCCCCCCCCCCCTCCGTTGCGCCTATGAATCTGCGTCGATATTGCAAAATGAAATAGACACGCTAAGCGGCCAATGTACCCGATAATGACAACGAACGAAGTGATTTCATAGTAATTGACTCACAGAACCGACTAGCCAATCTGGCAGCATCTAGCACCATGGCGCTCGATTTCAGAGTTGTCGGATATAATATAAATTTGACATTGCATTACCAGCAAACATGCAATATTGGGGAGAAGGTGGTATTTCATATCATGGTGATAAATATTTTTAGTTTTACGTTTTATTTCATGGATGTGAATTGCCAGTAGTATCATGGATAAATAGGAAAATATATCATTTCAAGACGGTACCATCTTGACGGTCCCGAATATATTATATTACCTCCATTTTACAAGCGGGCTGTTCACAGCTCAAATGCCGTCTACTGCAAATCACCATACGGGGCTCCGTTCTTAGATATCGTGTTAGGATAGTACCTACATACCTACCTGAATAAGATCCGGTGAGTCTGGGATTCGGTAACGGCGGACGTGTGCGTTTCAGATGTAGGTAGCGGAACTCTTTTGAGTGGATTTCTTTCAGTCAACGCCTAAATGCTGATGTAAAATGACTGTATTTAAGGGCGGTGTTGCATCCTGGCGCCCCATAAAAAATACCTTACGACACTTCTACAAAATTAAGTGTATCCCTACATCAAGCTAATGTCAGAAGGGTTTTAATGCAAATCGTTTAATACAACAAAGAATGGCTCTTAGGTGCTCCTGGGTTTTAGACATTGCGGGAGACGAAATGTACCGACCCTCAATATACCAGGAGGTGCTGAGTTTACTCAACATCAAAAAGTAGCGTTAGGGATTATGCTATATTAGTCAATGTTTCGGCCAGGGGCCATCATCAGGAGTGGCGTAGTTACTGAAAGTTACTGAAACTTTCAGTAACTACGCCATGTTTGCAAATTGCGAGTTACTGAAACGCATCAGGGCCATCATCAACGTTTCGGCCAGGGGCCACTCCTGATGATGGCCCCTGGCCGAAACGTTGAGTAATATAGCATAATCCCTAACTCTACTTTTGATGTTGAGTAAACTCAGCACCTCCTGGTATATTGAGGGTCGTACATTTCGTCTCACGCAATGTTTAATGCAAATAACCAGGTACCTCACGAGTGGGGGAGGGGCAGCGTGGGCCTCAGGCCTTCCTAGAACCCATCGGTAGAGCTACTTTAACACGCGCCGCCTTGGGGGGTTGTTATTGACGACCCCCCTCCTAAAGTTTTCCGCGGGCAGTGGTAGAACGGCGCGCGGCAGCGCGCCGAAATTTGGCATACCTTTTCCCACATCAATTCGGCATGTCGTGTCAGAATTTTTAAGTCAGGGCATCTAAAGCTAACGAGTTGGGCAAGGTCAAGTGAGGTCACATCCAAAAAAGTTAAACCTGTCACGCTTTAATTAAATTAAATATAAAAAATTAAAGAGAACTTGAAAACTCAAAATTTTTTAATAAAAAATGATCTTTGGATGGCCAAGCATGTTATGGTCCTGGTCGATTTCGCTTTCCATTTCTGATTCCAAATAATACTTTTTCTTCAAGTTTTACTGAAAATGAACTCCCCAGAGCCACAAACATGGAAGTCGCGAAAACCTTTTCGGGGTGGTCTTGCTCTACTCGTCGAGCACTTTCCGATGACACCTATTTCGTTTTCGTGCGACGCTTAGTTTGGAGATTATTGTGGGGGTCCCTAACGCCCGCCCCCCGAGACGGGGTGTGAGGATCTGACAGGAGAAACGGGGCGAGTTAAAAAGTTTTAAGCTAGCACTTATTGGACGTGTACCCTGGTCCCCTATTCATTCCTGGCTGGCCAATGCCCCCACCACCAAGAGTAAGTTTTGGCCATGGACATATTTAGTGGGTGGGTGTGGAGGGAGAGAGTACCTACTAGTCCCATCACATTTTGTTTTCTGCCGGGACCTCGTTGATTGCAAACAAGCCCAGGGTGATCGGCAGCCAGGCCAAGCGGCAGCGCCACCATCCCACCGACCAGCCCACCAGGTCGAGCGCAGCCGACGCAGGCGGTGCCGTGCAGCGAGTCAGGCCAAGCGGCAGCGCCACCAGCCCCACCAACCAACCCGCCAGATCGAGCGCAGCCGACGCAGGCGGTGCCGTGCAGCGAGGCAGGCCAAGCGGCAGCGCCACCATCCCACCGATCAGCCCGCCAGGTCGAGCGCAGCCGACGTCCCCGCTGACCAGCCTGCGAGGCCAAACGCCGCCGAAAACGGTCCAGTGAATCCTGGCCTCCGAGCGGAACGTCGTAGGTCCCGACGTCTGCATCCCAACGATATTGATAGCCGGATCCTGGGCATTCTGGATCGCATGGACACCAGGGGAAAGGAAGCCTTGGCCCTAAAAAGGCAAAAAGTTGACCTGCTCCGGCAGCGGATGGAGATGGATCAGCGCCACCTCACTACCACGGAGCGTCTGGAAGGCCAGATTCAGACTGTTTTTCGCGCCATGATCAACAGACAAGATGACCTGGACTGAACTTTTCCTCGCTATTCCTTGCTGAGTTTCACAACCGTATTTTCCGCCTTATGTCATCTGTTTCACCCATCCTGCATACACGGCATACACGGGAAGTCAATACACTGTGGTGCGCTGGCTGTCCATGGGCACCAGTCTACGGAGTATAGGCATGCCAACCGAGCTGTGCGATCGGCGATTTAGTGTGATAGCCGGAACGATGTTGAACGGCGAATCCGTGAGGATAAGCGGAGGCGATGTGGCGCCATGTCAAGTCATTTGTCGGCGACAGGCAGACCATTCGTAAGCTGCCCTACGCGACAGCTGATGACCTCAACCGATTTTTTTTTGGCCGCGTGGGCCCGTGCGTGGCTGACGAGGTTAGGCGTATGGGAGCGACGCCGAGTATCTCCTGCCGTTTGCCGCGTGTCGGTGCCTGTGCGCTTACCCTGGTGCCGTTGTCGCTATCTGAGCTGCGAGCCGTCGTCTTTGGGATGAGCGGTTCGTCAGGCTGTGGCGAGGACGGCATCAGCATCCGCATGTTCAAGGGTGTGCTTCGACTGTTTAGGTGAGGTGCTCCTGCATTTGGTCAATTCCGGCATTACCCATTCCGATGTTCCTGATTCTTGGAAGCCCTCTCTCGTCCATCCCATCTTCAAGTCCGGTGATCCCTGTAACCCTTGCAATTTCCGCCCTATCTCCATCGTCCCAGTCATTGCGAAAATTGTATAGCGTGTTGTCCACCAGCAACTCTACAATTACCTGTCCGATAACCACCTCATCTCCCAAACTCAGCACGGCTTCCGTCCTCGTCACTTGACGGAAACCGTTCTGACCTCCATATCTGACCAGATCCTATCCGCATGCGACCATGGAGAGGTGTTCCTTCTCTGTCTGCTGGATTTGAGCAAGTGCTTTGGTGTGATAGATCACTCAAAACTCCTGTCAAAATTAAGTCTTAACAGCATCGATACTTCCTGGTTTTCGGCTTATCTTCAGAATCACACCCAGTGTCAGCCTTACTGACAGTCTGGATGTCGTCCAAAAATCTGCCCCGTTGCCCAACAGCATCGGCGTTTTTCAAGGATCATCTCTCGGATCTCTCCTCTACTGTGTCTGCCAACGACCTCAGTCCGTTCGCCGAAGGCACAGTGGTTGTTCAACACGTCGACGACACCCAAATTTTGGTCAGTGGTAAGAAATCTGCAATTCAAAATGTTGTCACTCATATGGAAACAGTTCTGGCCTCCCTCGACATCTGGTTTCGAGCAAATGGACTGAAAATTAACGTAACTAAGACACAGCTGATGATGTTGGGCAGCCCACAAAATCTGCGTGCCTTACCGGATATCACAGTGAAATTTCGTGATCACGATCTACCCACCATTTCGGAATGCAAAAATATCGACCTTATTTTCGATCGGTCGCTCAGCTGACCCGCACGTCTCAGAATTCACCCGGCGTTGTTTTGGAGTTCTGGGTGGTCTGTTGCGTCTGAGGGGGCACCTTCCACCTGCCGTCATCTCCGCGCTGGTCAATGCTCTGGTCTTCTCGCAGATCCGCTGTTGTATTTCTGTGTATGGTAACGGAGCCAAAAAGAACCTATCTCGCATGAACAAAATTATAAACTACTCGGCAAAGGTAATTTTCGGCCGCAAAAAGTTGGACCACGTTTCGGATCTGCTGAGGAGGCTGGGCTGGCTCAGCGCGGAGAACCTGGCCAGTTATCACACCCTTCGCCTCACACACAAGGTGCGTCTTCATGTTGAGCGAGAGTCACTGGCTGACGATCCCACCACCATGGCGGAGATTCGTGACCGGACCGCCCGTCACGACCATAACTTACATGTCCCCTGGTCCCGCACTGAGATGGGGAAGAGACGTTTTAGTTCCAGAGCGCCACATATGTACAACTCACTGCCATCTGAGCTGACGCGACTTCCCGTGTCGATCTTTAGTCGCCACCTACGGCAGTACCTGTTTAACATGCCGCCCGTGCCGGACTGATTGACTGTTCGACTTGCTGTATTTTATTTATTTTTATTTTGTATTCTGTTATTTTAACCTTTTGTGCTGTGTTGTTTTATCCATTTGACGCGATGTCACAATAGCCACGAGTCAATTGTGGATGACCTCAATAAAGTTTGTCTATCTCTCTGTCTGACTACTACTCGCTATTCGGGCTGGATTACGGAGTCCACCTGCGACCAATCAATGTGAGAGATTGGAAACGCCTTATGGCCTAGCAGTAGAGTGAGTCATAAAAGAACCCACGGTTGTTCTTCGTTGGGCAGATTATATCATCAATTCAGCTATGCATACGCACGCACGAATGAATTAAGCGCATACAAACGAAACAATGAACGTTCGAACATAAACGAACACATTGATCTCAATCGAATGAGTCCAAAAGACACAACTTCACAAACTGTCTTTGACGTGATCGCGTATGCCCGCGGCACCCCTACTGTCTTTGGCTGGACGACACCTTGCTGCAGGTGACTGTTCGCTGGTAGTCAGCAGCTCGGCTGCGCGCAGTGTACCTGCTGGCAAGTCGTGGTACGACTCTATCACGTTGTGTAGGATAGCGGCGGCGAATGCTATCCGCGGAACAAAACGGAAGCTGTGTTCTGATGGCTTCAAGGCGCGTCGCCACCGACACTTAGCCGCCCAAACGCGTGTTCCACGACCACCCGTACCAAGCCAAGCTTGGCGTTGAACGCGTCCCTTGCTGCACGGTCGGGCTGGTCCTCTCGGCGACTTGGGTACGCCTTCAGGAGCCAGGGCGTGAGCGGGTACGCTGCGTCGCCAGCCAGCATGAGCGGCAGCTGCCTGCCGTTGACCTCCACGGTACCCTACCAAGATGATTTCGCATTAAGAACAATAATGTGGCATTGATGCAGGAGTTGTACTCGAGCACCCTGGATGGGAATGTTTTCAGTCAGAATGGTGCTGAATGAAAAGTATGGTGAGGGGCTTGTCCCCACCACCACCCCGCCACACTAACTACGCCCATGCCAGGTTGTGTTTTGGCTCCCCCGGAACATCACTCACTTAAGAAACATGTGAAATAATTTCCACACGGTCCATGTACCGACACCGAAGAGGCGGCCAACTGTGCGCAGCTCGGACGTAGAGGCCAGCACCCAAATGGTGACAGCAACCCACTTCTCGAGTGGGATGGAAGAGGTGATGGTGACTGGGCTTGGGCGCATATCCGGCGACACCAGGTCAACGATGATGCGAAATGTGCTGGCTGACATCTGTACATAGGGAGTAGTAATTCATCTAGCATGAGCTCATCCATGCTCTACATGGCAAGTGATATTAGTATGGAAATAAATATGCATGAATATGTCACCTCAGGCACACTAGATCAGATTTGGAGGAAGTGGGCAACACCATAATTGTCAACCACTGGGTGCTTCATCTACCAGGAGACTATAACTCATGCTGGGGAGAGCATTTCACTCAGATCCCATTTGCTCCCTCTGCAAAATTTGAGTGTTTCATGGGCACAGACAATGCTAGGGGACATGGTTTCCCTAGATCCTCCCTGGTGGAACATCAAGCAGTTCCAGCACGTCAGGTTCAAGCAGGCAAGTCAAAACAATGGCTATAGTGTGTTGTTGATGATGGGTACAAGCATCTTCTAGCTCCCTCATGTGGGCTTCAGATAGCCTTTTTCAGCTGCTTAATTATGATGTGGATGACCAAAAGAATGAAAAAACGGCACATGGACATCTCAAGGGATTCATAATTCATTGCCTACCTGTGGAAGAAAAACATTGGTAAATATATCCAATAAATAATCATGGGGAAATAAAAAGAGATGTTGGCAGCCTTTGGGCACAACCACATGTTCCCTATCACAGCCACAGTGAAATGGATTTGATATACCTTGAGCAAATTATGATTCACATTTGTTTTCTTCAGGGCAGATAATGGCGTATGTTTCTCAGAAATCAAGAGGAAACAGGTGGCAATGGCTAGAGACTGATGCATAAGAGGGCAATGCATAATACCTGGATACAAGGCAATACTGCCTTATTCCTCTTTATTCAAAACTAATGTATTAGTACAAATGGTCATGAGTAAAATTGAATGATGAATTGACACCCTTTGGCTCATTTTGGCATACCTTAAGTGAAGGGTAGAGAGGGGGTATCTGAGCATGTTCTGTTTTCCGAACACCTACTTTTGAATGTCTCCCAGATCATGTTCAGTGCATAAATGACAAAAAGATGGTGGCATTCATAATTGGTGGAACTGTCTCTACTAAAATATGAAGGCCTGATCACATAGTTCTACAGATCCTTGTGTATGGAGCTAGCAAAGTTCATAGGCACCATTTTAGGCTTCCAAGAGCAGTTGCCTTAAAGAAACCATAAGGAAGTCTCGATATTTTTTGTTTGCAATTACACCAACATTTTTAGTGGCTACTAATAGCTTATACCACAACAGCTATAGCTACAACAGGTAATCCTGCATGACATTTTTTGCTCAGAATACAATACACCACTACAAAATAATTATGTTTTAAAGTTGCTCTTTGCAAATGGTTAGAGGATTTTCATTGAAAGGAACTGTTTGAATATGGATAGTTTGTATTCAGTAAATACAGTACAATTACTGGTTCAGCCATACAGATGCAGCAGCAGAGCCATTTCAATTTCTTTCATGCTTGAAGTGTCCAGATTGGTTCGATATTTTGGGTTAAGGGTGCTTCAACTATGTTGGTCATGCAGCGCCCATCCCCTGCTTAAGTATCCAGAAACCCCCATCTCCTCCTATACAGGCACACCATAAAAGCACGAGTCTGCAAAACTTAATTAGCTTGTACATTATTGAAAAGAAACAAAATATTGTTTTGTTCAATATTTCATCACTCTAGATATTATCGAACACATATAACTTGCATGCATCCAGCACACACATTTCTTTAATTGCACATAAGAACAAAAGCTAGTTGCAAAATACCTGCCATATCATGGTTGCCGTCATACCCATTCGCTGTTCATAATAATAGCCATCATATACTTTCCTAAAACTAGTGCATACCCTTCAAAATGTGCAGTTCAGTTGTTAAATCCACTTATCAATCATTATACATAACAGCAAAACAATTTAATTCTTGTTCAGAGGGAGCTGTTACAATTATGAAAACCCAGTTCGATACCAGCAGTTTAAATAATGCAAATACCAAAAGAAAACGAAGTCGTCGAACGATACTCTACACCTAGTAAAACACTAAACCAGAATATTTTTTGTTGAAATACTGGCACAAAAGTTGCCATTGTGCATTTGGGTATTATGGTGCACTATTTTGCCCATTTCCTAACTTGTGGGGGGGGTGGGGGTACCAATTGAACCCTGTCCTTGAACATCATACTCGAAAGAAAGAACAACTAATTAATTGTTCTCAACGGCACCCTAAGGACCGAAACATGTCCAAAATATGCGCGTCTGAGACTAACTTATTTGTTCGCATACTTACCATATTTCAGCCGTAAATGATGCAATCGGAGCACAAATTGTGACGTCATATTTTAAAACCTGGACTATGATACGTCATTGCAATTATAAAGAGCCAATCACCGCAGTTGGAGATGGCTGGCGATATAGATCACAGCGGTCAACTGATCAGAAAACTTGGCATTTGAAGACCGCTGAATTCGACAGTCAGCTGTTGTCATCGAGTTTACTTCGAAGTCAGGCTCGCTCGGTCTGACTTCCAGATTTCCGACTAGATGACTTCCTACGAGATGAAGTAGGTGTATATTTTCAGGGTTTGTGCATAAACAAGCTATTGCTAGTCCAAAACTTGTCATATTAGTTAACTGAACATCCTCAGGCTGTTTATTCATATACTAAATTGGTCCAATCTCCAGTTTAAAAGTCCTCAGATCAACGTAATTAATGTAGACTGGCATCGCCATTGGGATGTCATGACAATCACTTCCCGCTAGTGCGCGCGTGAAACCGCCTATTGTGGGCATGGATGACGATCTCAGACAGCACTGAAGCATATGTCAGGCAAGTTCCGTGGTGGTGTCGAGAACACCAAGTCACATTCACGAAAGAGTTCTTCTTTGCACAGACGAGCGCCAAGTCATGCAGGTACATATCTTCTGGGATCTTCTGGGCTGCTGCATCTTCAGGAGACGACGTGGCTGTCCATTCGATCCGCTTGCATCTTCTTAGGAGGCCCCAGATTTTTGCATGTTGATCGCCTCTCTGGATGGCCTGTTCCATCCAATGTGACAAGGCTTGCTTGCGTCATCACGGCAATCAGACGTGCCTTTGTGGAGCTGGGGATTCCAGTATGCCTCAGATCCGATAGAAGTTCAAAGCTGAAGTCCAAGGACTTCAGGACTTCCAACTACTTGAAGCGGTGAAGTGTCCGACACGGTATCATCCACGTTCCAATGGCCATGCCGTGCCGAAGCGGCTGTCAAGCAACGAAAGATCTGGTGGCGAAGACGACATAGGAGCATCAATGATGGCAGGCTTCATTGGGGACTCCTCGAGTTCCGTAGCGCTCCCCATCAGAATGACCGCTCGCCCGTTCAACACGTGCGTTTTGGTCCACTGGCTCTCGTATGCCGCGGTGAGGCGGCGGAAAGATGCGGAATGCGATGCGCGTACAACCGTGATCGTGACCACACGCCACAGGGGACGTTGAAGGAGTTTATGAAGCCTCTATCTTCCTCCTGCGTTGGCGACCGAATCCGCGTCCAAGACATCCGAACCAAACTGTAGACCATGAGTGATAAGAGGATCTGTGTTTGTAGACGGCGGGATCATCTCGTTAAGCGAGAAGTGGGCGGGAGAATCATGTGACGAAATTGCAGGGTTTTTTTACGTCAATCAGTCTGAAGTAAGACACGACGGGCATGGGAGCTGTGACATGTGTTAAGGAACTCGCACCAGCTGACAAAATGGTCATCGAATTCTGTTCACCGTGTGGCGACCCAACGGACGGTCACACCATGAGTCGGCATAGTAAACCGAGCAACAGGTACCGCCAGCTTTCTGGACCAAGGACGATGACCCGACAGTGAGCTCAAACCTGTAGCCAAGTTCCGCCACTTGTTTCAAATCAAAGGTGTAGATTAGTAAAAAGTTTCACAGGTTAATATTAAGTCAAATAATCTAACGTTGTCTTCCCAGCAGGCTGTCTTCTCTGCGAACATTGCCGGCAAAAATGCACACAAGAAGTAGTAATTACCGGGTGGTGATGGAAATCTTGATCTGAAACAGTACCACGGCTCTGTTCACCGGGAAGCGACAAATTTTTGAGGTACAGACTCGCGCGAAGGTCCCATGTCCCTTGTTCAGCAGATTATGTTAATTACAGAGCGAGTAAGAAAAAGTCAGGCGGACGGTCCGTTCGGGGCTTAGGCCGCGAATCGTAAGCTGAGTTCATATCCGGAATATGGATGCTGCTCGTTCCTCGAATATGTGCTACGTCCTGGAGATCTTGAGCAGCCATCATGTGTACACTACGAACGGCTTACAACAAGCAAACCAACTTTGATGGCCAAACCAGGCAGTCGGCCTCCCGGCGGCGGTCTGACTACGTCGCAGCGTCAAGCCGATTGATCGGTATCGATCGATCGTGAGTGCAGGTGATCTTGGAGACGGCAGACGCCCTTCACAGTCACAGCACAGTCACCATGACGGGCACATCTTCCCCCCCCCCCCACGTATGCGCCTCCATTCCTGTCGGCAGTCACGCCTCTCTCCACAGCGCCAGCTCACAGCGGGTGTGTCGGTGAACGCTTGTGACGCAGCGGGCACACGCGCACCGTGTCACTCTAATCAGAGCCGCCGCCGCTGTTCCGCCGTCGGCGGTATATTTAGCCTCGTGGCGACCCGTCACGTGGCGGCCGGGAAGCCGGGCTGTGCCAGCTGGCGAGCTGCGCCAGCCCCCAGCCGCTGCGGCGGTGAAGGTCGGCCGACAACAAGGCCGTCTGGGCCACGGGGAACGGTGGCTGCTCCTCTGCCGTCCTGTGAAGACGAGGTCGGCTGGTGCCGACCGGACCCGGCTGCGACGGGACGGCTGTTCACCAGTTGTCCGGGCAAAGACGCCGAGGTGCGCGTGTACGGACGTCTGGACAGGAGGGAGGAAGGCCGCGCATACCGGCGGTCGAGTTTGGTCGTTCCCTGATGGACCGGTTTGCAGTGCGCAGCGCAGTGTCTGCAGTTTATGTACACAAATAGCATATCGCTGAACTGAAATGATGTCATATTTGATTGAGCGTTCCGATTAGCCTTCAGACTTTGTGTCGGTAAAGTGGCAGGATAAGCGTACCGTGGTTTTCCTTTTGATCATCAGCTTCCACAGTGCTAGTCTCCGCGCTTTTGAGTTTCAGTAGTGCATATTTTGTTTCTGGTGTGTTGGGTGGGGGTGGGTGCGTGCATGTGCGTTTTAGTTTGCCTGTCGCCGAACTCCGAAACCACGCATTCAGTTTGAATTAAACGTTATGCATTGCTTTCTGTAGATTTCGGTTTAAAACTATTTATATTTAATCCTCGGTCTTCGTTGGAAGGATGCTGTCATCGCCCGGCGACTCAGCGAAGTCTTGCTGCCGGCAGCGTCACGTGCCGTAGCAGCGCCACGAGCGGCGAGCCGAGACAGCGTCCGACGCTCGTGTCGTGATCACGTGCGCCGGTCACGTGTCGCGCGGCGTGACGCGGCGTGACCACCGGCAGCCGAGCCGGAGCGGCACGATGCCGGCGGAGCTCCACCGGCGGCGTCAACAGAGGCGCCGTCCAGGCCACACAGGAAGCACAACACCTCGCCGCCGGGCCCGGCGCGCTACAACACGCCGCCGCCGCCGCCAAGGTCGTCCGGCCTGCAGCCAGACGCGTCTCGCGCGCTTCTGTGCTTCTGGCCGCCGAGGTGGCAGCCAGGCCAGACGACTGCACGCCGCGCTGGCGTGTCCGACCGGCCGTGAAGACAACTGCAACGAGAGGTCAAACATATTCCCAGGACGTAAAAGCCACTGGCCATCGTGCAGCTCAGTGTCAGAACATAAACATGATAATTTTCCTGCTAAATAGAAGGGTTAATTCATGGTCAGTTACGCCTATCGTGGACACAGCAGCGACACGCTTACGTCACAGCAATATCCAGTGAAATATGAATGGCCTGAGCTCGCTCACTCCACTATTCTTCATTTCGCTTTGGTGAGCGCTGCTCGGTTTGCAAGAAAACCTTAGCACTCCTTCACGTGCTGCTGTTGCATCTTCAAGTTTTGTGCTGTCTCTAATCATTTTTTTTATATCATGTTGTCTTTAGTGCCATCCACGCAAGGCACTCACATCACATTCCGCATTCCGAGGCTCCACAATCCACATGGCAAGAACTCTGGCACCAGCGCGCAACGGGTTCCAAAACAGCCGACATTAACCCTTTGGTAGCCTGGGCAAGCTCCTCAACGATGTAGATAGCGTTTGTAGCAGCATCTGGGTAGCTGCATGCGATGCTTATACTCCTTTTACTCCTCATACTCCTGATGCACCTGATATACTTTATACTTCTCATACTCATTATATTCCGTATACGCCATATACTCCTGATACTCCCGATAATCTAGCGTACACAAATACGGAGAGGAATGCAATGGACTGGCTCTCAACGAATAAGTTCGCAGGCAAGTGGGTCGATATGTTTTTGTCTGCCAGTGGATAATCTGGTTCCCCATCTAATGCGACCTGCGCGCTGTTTTGTCGACGCTGCTCCGGCATGCCGGTCTTACCGAGGCCTTGAAGCAAAGGGTGGTGAGCTGGACCAGTGGGGGCCGATGGGGTCGGCAGATTGTGATCCTGGGTTCGACGGGAGCGCGCTCGACAGCGGCAAATGACCACACAACCGAGGGAGATGAGCGCCGGCTCGCCGTTCGACGAACTGCGTGAGCGGTGAGCTGCCGGCGTCGGCGGACCGACCCCAGCGGTCGATGGAGACCGGCGCGGGCCGCTGCAGCCTCACCCGCCTGGGAGCCGCAGCCGGAGAGGACCGGGCGCGGCTCACACCTGCACCAGCTCGTTTGTCATCCGAATCGAGACGTCTGCACTCAACAACTTGGACTAATCAACGCGTCAGCGACGTGCCGGGCTTGCGCAGCGGGCCGAGGTCGTTTGTCACGGCTGGCGGCGGTGTCCGTGCAGGTCCCGGCCCCGGCCCGGTCCCGGCCCCGGCCCCGGCTCCGGCCCGGCCCCGGCCCCGGCCCCGGCCCCGGTCCCGGCCCCGGCTCCGGTCCCGGCCCGGCCCCGGTCCCGGCCCTGGCCCCGGCCCCGGCCCGGCCCCGGCTCCGGCCCCGGCCCGGCCCCGGCTCCGGTCCCGGCCCCGGCCCCGGCTCCGGTCCCGGCCCGGCCCCGGTCCCGGCCCTGGCCCCGGTCCCGGCCCCGGCCCCGGTCCCGGCCCCGGCTCCGGTCCCGGCCCCGGCTCCGGCTCCGGTCCCGGCCCGGCTCCGGTCCCGGTCCCGGCCCTGGCCCCGGCCCCGGCCCGGCCCCGGCTCCGGCCCCGGTCCCGGCCCTGGCCCCGGCCCCGGTCCCGGCCCCGGCCCCGGCTCCGGCTCCGGTCCCGGTCCGGCCCCGGCCCCGGCCCCGGCTCCGGCTCCGGTCCCGGCCCGGCCCCGGTCCCGGCCCTGGTCCCGGTCCCGGCCCCGGTCCCGGCCCCGGCCCCGGCCCCGGCTCCAGTCCCGGCCCGGCCCCGGTCCCGGCCCCGGTCCCGGCCCCGGCCCCGGTCCCGGCCCTGGCCCCGGCCCCGGCCCGGCCCCGGCTCCGGCCCCGGTCCCGGCCCTGGCCCCGGCCCCGGCCCGGCCCCGGCTCCGGCCCCGGCCCGGCCCCGGCTCCGGTCTCGGCCCCGGCTCCGGCCCCGGCCCCGGCCCCGGCCCTGGCCCGGCCCCGGCTCCGGTCCCGGCCCCGGCTCCGGCCCCGGCTCCGGTCCCGGCCCCGGTCCCGGCCCCGGTCCCGGCCCCGGTCCCGGCCCCGGCCCCGGCCCCGGCCCCGGCCCCGGTCCGGCCCCGGCCCGGTCCCGGCCCGGCCCCGGTCCCGGCCCTGGCCCCGGCCCCGGCCCGGCCCCGGCCCCGGCTCCGGCCCCGGTCCCGGCCCTGGCCCCGGCCCCGGCCCGGCCCCGGCTCCGGCCCCGGCCCGGCCCCGGCTCCGGTCTCGGCCCCGGCCACCACCTGTTGGCGGCTCCCGGTCCGGCCGCGTCACGCTGATCGCTGGCCCAGGGGGAGGGGGGGGGGGCACACTTGCCGGAATTGGAGCGATTGAGAGTGATGGCCGACACGTCAGCAGACGTTGATTCAGCGTCGTGATTGAATCAGGGCGGCGGCGGCGGCGGCGGTGGCGCTGCCCATGACGGAATCGGCGTACAAAAATGGCGTCAACCGGGCCGACCAGGATTTGACGCCGCGTCGAATCGATGGCTGTTGCTGACCGGCCGGTCATCGCCGGGGCGACGACACTGCCTGTGTCCCGCCGGTCGCACGTGCCACCGCCCGACACACCTGCACAAAGAGTCAGTCTGCGGCTCGAGCCAGACGCCACTCACTGGGAGAGGGGGGGGGGGGGATGGGGAGCGTGGCAAACTAATCCCAATGTCGGTCATAGCCAATGGCAAGCTGGCGCTACCGCCGCCAGCGTGGTTCGCCCGACTACGCATGCTATGCAGGGAGGTTCGTCTGATGATGTACCCATGTTCATCAGACGCAAAGCCGACGTGAGGCGGCTGGCGACTGAGATGAGTCATATTGGATGGCCTGTCCTGTCCACGTCCATTTCCGATGGCCTGTTGTAACTGTTCTGAGATCCGGCTGCTCAGTCTTACGGAACTGACTCAATTCCCATGGCCCAGGCTAACGGTAACGTATGCAGAAAGTAACATGTAGCTGTCTCAGATGGAAATTCCAATAAGCAGTACACGAACAAATTCTAATCTTCTTGCAATAAGTTTGTTTTTATGGTAAAGCAAACATGTCTGCTTCAGTAAAAACGAGCAAGTTACAGAAAGTCAGAATTAGTCGAGAAGGGCGGCATATTCCTATCTCCATTTTTGCACTACATGGTAGACTATACCGGGTAGCGCCATGGTAGCGGAGAACAAGTGATAGAGCAAGTGGCCCAGTGGCGCAACTAACCTCATACTCCGATACGTGCCGCTGCCTGTCACATAACAGGGGTTCAAAGCAATGACCTCTCTCCCGAATAATTAAGGAAATTATAAGTTGTCATCACGGCAAATATTCCACAGCTACCAGCAGCCGATGAAAATATGACCTTAAAGCTTGTAGTGTATTAACCAGCAAATAAAGAAGCACAAAGTCCTGTCGGTCAGACGATAAACCATCAGATCACATGCCTGAAGTAATCGAGGCCAGGCGTCTCACGTGATCTGAGGTTATTCGCGCGGTGGTGTCTGCGGCGGCACCTGCGATGTCTGCGGCGGCTTCTGTGATGTCACGTGCAACACCAGGCAACTGCAGATTACTGGCGGAGCCACGGCTGGCCGGCATTCCACCGGTCTTCCAAACCGACCAAAATGCACTTGAGAATTGACGAAGTGGATTTGGGAGTTATAGATCTTGGCACTTTTTCTCCTTTGCAATTTACTCAGGTTTTACACAGGCGAAACAAAACTGACCTATTTTCCGCTGTGTGTGGCCATGTGACCCTTCGTAAGTGGATCCTCCGGTCCGACAATCGGACGTCAGGGCTGTCGGGTAATCAGCAGCTGCATGAAATTCAACATGCAATAAATATACTAGCTTACGGTTTTCTAAGTTAGAATCAGTAAATATCCCAGTGATTTATGGCTTTTCCAAAGAGGTCGGAAATCCATCCATGGGGCGGCTCGTCTGGCGCTACCTAAGGCGGTTCATCTGACGTTACTTAGGGCGGCTCGTCTGACGCTACCTAAGGCGACTCGTCTGGCGCTACCTAGGGCGCCTCGTCTGACGTTACCTAGGACGCCTCGTCTGACGTTACCTAGGGTGCCTCGTCTGACGCTACCTAGGGCGCCTCGTCTGACGCTACCTAGGGCGACTCGTCTGTCCCTACCATGGGCGGCTTGTCTGGCACTACCTAGGACGGATCGTCTGGCACTACCTAGGACGGATCGTCTAACGCTACTTGGGGCGGATCGTCTGACGCTACTTTGGGCGATTTGTCTGACGCTAGGGCGGTTCGTCTAGCGCTACCTAGGGCGCCTCGCTTGACATCATATATTGCGGTTCCTCTGGTACGGTGTGGGTACGACTCGTTCGAGACTGCCCGTACCGGCTCGTTTGATATTGTTTGGGCCTCTGGTATCGGTTGCGGCGGCTCGTATGTCATTGCCTAGCACCCGTGATCCTGCTTGGATTCGGCTGGTCCTGTCCGGAGACGACGGGCCAGATATTTTCGTTGCCGGCTCAGTCACCCTCGTGCCGGCTGACCTGTAGCCAGAGCAGCGTCCACACGGCCACCGCCGGCCACCGTCTGGGCCGGCAACCTTGAATGCCGGCGCGCCGAGGCGGCCGGCAGCCTCCGGTCCAGCATTTCCGTTCGGCGACAGCCTTCCACGTTCGTCTACCCCTGGGTGGAAGCGCATTCTGGCGCGGAGCGCGCGCACGCTCTCCACCAATCAGTGGCGGCGGCGGCGGCAAGTACGCTGCAGCTGACCTTGACAGTGCCTTTGACCTGGTGCGAAGGGCCGGCCGGCGACCATCTGTCGCCGGCTGGCAGCCGGTGGGTGACCCGACGGCGTTCAAGGCCGCGCGCCGGAACCGGCAGCGTCCAGTCGGCGTTCTCCGGCTGCCCATGACCGGCGCCGGCCGACGTTCGGCGTCTCGGCCCTGTCCACGGCGCGCGTGCAGGCAGGTGGCGGCCGGTGCAGCGCTGGCACACGCGGCACAGCTGCGCGGCGGCCGTGCCGTTTACATTTACGAGACAGCTGGCGGGCGCGTGATTGGACTGGGCGTGCAGTGCGTGCATACGCGCCGCGCGCCGCCTCCCTCCCTCTGCGTCGCGGCGCCGCCCGCCGTTCACCACTTTCCAAATCATAGTCGGCTGCGAGCTGTCGGGACTGCCGCCACGGTCACGTGATCAATCCATTGAGAAAGGGCGAATGGGTGGCGGGAGACTACAGGCAAATAACGATGAATGGAATGCGAAAGAAAGAACGAGATGGGAGGGAGGAAGGGAGAGAGAGAAAGAGAGAGAGAGAGAGAGTGAGAGGCCCAGGCTGTCGCCACTGCGCTGCGCGGCGGCACACACCGACATAATCCATGACGGCTCATTAGCGATGACCGGGCCAGCAGTGGCGCATGCGACAGCGCCGGCCCGCCGTCAACACTGACTAATGAACGCTCCCGGCACCGACCGTGGCTGACAAATGGCCGTCAGCAGGAAGGCGCCATGTCGTGGCCCATTGGCGCGGCGTCTATGGCGCGAGCTGCCGAACGCGCCTCGTCACAGCGCCAGGTTGCCGACGACAGCCGATTTATAATTATTACTTGGACTGCTGGGAAGAGAGCGGCGTTAGTTGGCAGAGAGCCGCGGGCGTCCAGGCCGAGACACTGCCAATGTTAGTGCAGTGGACGGGTGGGTTAGCCGGGCTCAGTGAGTGAAGTGCAATTTGAAGCACTTCCTCTGCTAACCGTTTCGACGGAATGACGAGGCATTCCATCATATGTATACGAATAATGTTGCTGTCGGATGACATTTGCAGTAATGGATATTCGGATATTAGTTGGTAATGAACATACGACGTGATATTTGGTTGATCTAAAATCCCACAAAAAGACGAAAAAGCCACGGGCTGTGATGAAGAAGAAAAAAATTGGCATGCGATTGGTTCATTGGGCACATTGCGCCCACTGGGCTTGGTCAAGCACTGGAGAAGGTAACTTTTACTTCGGCTTTCATTGATCTTTTTCTAATGATAACCAAGTCTGGCTCAAAAAGTGTTGCAGGATATTTAAATCTTGCTCGATAAATTGGACGGTAACATGATTGCCTGAGAGTTGGGATGGGATGTGATTTTCCATGTAAGGGAGAGTGGGGTAAGATGCCCAGGGTTTAGGGAAATTGGCATTGTGGCCAAATTGAACCGAAATCCTGGATCTCTGAATGTCAACATTGGTCAACACGAAGCCCAATCATTTTTATATCCACTGGAATGCACTGGATCACTGAGACTTGTTTCGTTTTCTCATCATTAAGATTTTATCAGAGGAATGGAAAAGGGCGTCTTACCCCACGGGGTAGGTAAGATACCCCATGGGTATGGGTAAGATGCCCCTGCCCTGGGCATCTTTCCCCTTTGCCTGAAATGCAAACTATATCGTTCATGATTTCGTAGGTACTTCAACCGGCAGACGTATTCCTTGTCCTCACTGAAAAAAAATCAACCAAACGTTCATGTTTTATTCTGAGTTTGCGAAAAAGAAACGCTTTGGTACCGAAATTATCAGCCACCCGTGAATTCTTCTTAATGTAGAATTCCACCAGGCTGGCACCAACACATCACCATAGGGCATAGCATGCTTTCACCAGTTTCGATTCAACTTAAAACATACGCTGACAACACAGATCAAATGTATTAGCGGCACAGGTCACAAGTGTAGCCACCATCGCCGTTAGCTTGTACGTCGGTACAGAGCACACAGGTCCATCCTTGGCAGGCTGCGCACTGAATCCACTCTTCACACGACATGATAAATGTCATGCCACAGATAATGCACCTGGTGTCATCTGGTTCTTGCGGCGTTGCAGATTTGCCAGCTTGCTGTTTTCTTCTTTTGCGATCCTGGCTTTGTCTGTCTTGTCCCCTTCTTTTTAGCTGCCTCTACTTTTTCTTTTTCTTTCTTCAAGCATTTTCTTGCTGGGAGACGACGTGATTACTGTGGCTTGTTCGGCCCGACGAGATCTCTTTCTCTTTTCCGCTCGCGGAGTGGTGCATAACATATCTAGAATGGTGGTTGGTGACTGTTGTGCGCTCTCCTCGAGACCGGCAGCTGTGGCGCTCGAGCCCGCAGGCTCCGACGCCAGTTCCTGAGACGGCTGCACTACGTTCTCATCGAGACCGCCAGCTGTGGCGCTCGAGCCCGCAGACTCCGGCGCCGGTTCCTAAGACGACTGCAGCACGCTCTCATCGAGACCGGCAGCTGTGGCGCTCGAGCCCGCAGTCTCCGGCGCCGGTTCTTGAGACGACTGTAGCGCGCTCCCGTCGATACTGGCGGGGGAATCGTGAGCCTCCTCCTCAATCACCCGTGCAGGTGCAAAATCATCCTCGGTGAAAACCATGTCACAGGGCAATATTCCTGAGGCTTTAAATCCATTGATCACCCGCTCCATGGTAGCAGATCTCGAGTAGGCAATGCTAAAGATCTGAGCCAGATCGTACTCGGTCACGCGCCTACCTGGATGGGCACGCATCCAGGTGTCCACCGCGCTGTTGTACGCGCTCTTGAGGGACTTGAATACCGCCACATCTAGCGGCTGCGTTCTATGAGTAGAATGCGGCAGCAGTGTGATAATTGTCACGCCGTTTTCCCGAGCAATGTCGACGACCTCGAGCGACTTATGGCTGTGATGGCTATCGAGGATGATTACGTGTTAGTCCTGCATTGAGGGCTTCACCGCCGCCAGGAAATGGTGGAACCACGTGAGGAAAATTTTCTGATCGGTCCACCTAGACTTAGTGCACGTTCCCAAGCCTGGCGGCGCACCGTTCATCAGGCTTTGAACCATTCTTCATCCTGCCGGAAACGAAGACTGGAGGTAAGTACAATCCAGCCGCGTTGACTGCGCACAGAACAGTGACAGTCTTGCCGCGCTCTCCGCTTGTGATTTTCCCCCGACTCTTTTAACGCCTTTGGAAGCAACGATCTTCCCTTGAGTTTGTACGTTGGTCACCCCAGTTTGATCCATATTCCATACTTTCATGAGCCCGTAGTCGCCTCCGTCGAGAACTGATTCGTATGCGTTGAAAAACTTCTTGACCTGAGGTCGGTTGAATCCGACGGCTCGGGATAGGCTTGTGGATTCTGGGCTCTTGATTGGACAGGCTTGGGTGGCGACGCAAAAATCCTTAAAACCAGTCTTTTCCAGCCATCCTATGCTCTTTGTTGAACCGCACTTTCATGTCCATCTTCTCTGCGAACTCGTAGGCTAGACGCCGTACGTCCAGTGCTGTGAGCCCCAAAAGAAGTTTCTTCATTTCTTTGATCTTTTGTACGAGTTGTTCCTCCATTTCCTTTGGAATGTCTGTAGACTTTCCCAGACTTCCCGGGACCAGCACCTTCTTGTCTCGGTGGCGACGCAGTATTTTTCTGGATATCTTGTACATCTTGGAGACCTTATGCAGGGAAGATCCACTACGTATGGCTTGAAGTGCTTGCTCGAGACTCTCTTGACCATAGGAGCCTCGGTCCGAGGCCCTGGTTCTGGTTCGTGCCATGTTACGTGACCCTGAAAGTGATATCGGAATTAGAAAATTGTTGGTGGAAATTAATACAAACTGATTAGGGTTGTGACAAGGTATTATCTGATGGTGTTTGCCAAGGACGCATGAACCGGGGGTCGGGAGGGGAACAGGAAGGGCAGAGCCTCCCATTCCCCCCGAACCAACTTTAGTGATTTTTAACATTGACCCTATGGCGTTGACTGGAAATGTTCTGCCAAAAAATAGTTGTTTGTGCCCCAACTTTGAAACAGTTCCCGCGCCGATGGTGTTTGCTGCACATATTGGAACAAACTGGAAATACTTTGGCAAGCCTTGAAATAATGTGCAAGGGTGATGCTTTTCGCTAGGTATAAATATTTTCACACAGTCTGGCGAAATTTGGTGCATTTAAATTTGTATTATAGTATTCGGGTAAAGTCAGTATTATTATCTTTATTAATTGACTGGGTAGATCTGCTATTATCTGGGTATTATCTGTTATAGATATGGGTAGATCGATTAATACAGACACTTTCACATTTAGGTAAGTATGTCATCTACGAATGACCAAGGTCGTAACAAGCAGGGAGGGGATGGCATTCAAGCCCCCAGTTTGGAAAGGCCTGACTCCAAAAACGTATAGATGTTACCCGACACGAAAAATGTACGTGGTAAATTTCAGACAGCAGCTTCCCAATCCCTTGTGGGTTACTCCCCCTTCACGAACACTTTCAATAGTTCGTACGTCCCGCGAGAGACAAAATAAATATTTAAAACATATTCGAGGTATGAAAGCTAATTAGCTACATATTAAAACATGAATGTGTCATTCGTAAACTACCGGCGGGAAAGACGCCCCATCTATGGGGTAAGATGCCCCCGGGGGCGTCTTTCCCCATCGATGTGTGGGGCGTCTTACCCACCAATGCCGAAATTTGGTCGCACGTAGCGTGCAGAAATAGGGCGATCGTGGCGCACAGGAGAATAACAACCTAACGAGGCAAAATATATCATGTTCCGCGATGGAGAAAGTCCTACAGCACGCAAGTATACGATTTGGATAGATATTTGCAACTATTTTGTTAAACTTTCATGATCAGAAACGTTTAAAAAAAAACAGAGAAACACTCAGCGCCCGTCACGCACTTGCAGCAACGGACCAACTTTTTGCGCAATAAGCAACCGTGGCTTCTGCTTCCAATCAAGAACTTCAAATATGTTCTCTAGTTCTTTGATCAGCCTATAGAGGGGATGGGAGCGTCTTACCCGAGGGCGCATCTTAACCCACTGTACCCTACGCTTTTGAGTTATCCAACGCTCCCGCAGGCATACTATTTTATTAAGTATCTAGGGTGGGATATGATATTATTAAGCAAAGTTGTGCCTACATATTGCTTGAGGAACTTTTTCTTATCAAAGACCACTGTACCTGGACATTATCGAAGTGTGCTGGAGGTGGCCACTTTGTGGACTGGGTTATTAGCAAGGGTGGGGAGATTTGGTCTGAATTTAATTTTAACTAGTGAACATTTAAAATCCTTGATGGAAAAATGAATTTGTAATAATTGGAGCAAAGCTACGAGCACAACCGTTACGCGAAGAATCTCGCAAATCCCCAGTCAATCAAACATTAAGAACACAGGTAACTGTACCCACGGGACTGCACATAGCCTTCTGACAGATATTGACGCATTTGTGTCAATTTACTGCTTCCGAAATTTACTGCGATTACTTTCCGTATACAAGCGTTCGATATGCGCATGAATCGTCAACTAATGTGAAGCACTGGTTAACGTTGCCGAAAGCAGACCAATGGGGATAAGACAGTAGATGCTGGGGAGATAAATGCTGGGGTGCTTCATGGAACCGGGTCCCGCGTTAGACAAGACTTGCTGCGTGAATCCTGACCCCACCGTCCGATCTGATAATTCCAATTCAACGGCGAAATTTAAACCGAATGCTGAAGGCGCACATGCAGTGCACCGACACAAACTGCGTGAATGAAGTTTTGGAAATTATTGGTAAGGCATTCCATCCACACGTGTCAACAGGGATCAAGGGAGCTAGGGTAGATAGGCGTTGATAGGTGTGTGCGATGTTAGTAGATGGTTTCTTTAGGATGTGGCGATGGTTGGGGTGGATCTTTTTACCGGGCTTATGGTACCTTCTATTCACAAACTTAACTGGATGGGCCCTTGCGGTTTTGATTAAATCTAAACACTTTATGACTTTATGACTTTATGACGCAGTCACCCATCACCGAAGCCCAAGTCTCACCAGACCAACTGCACTGACCCCCACAGCCGGGAGCTGAATGTGAGTGGGTGTCACGAATCGAAGCCTATCCTGACGGGGCAGAAGAGGTCAATGCAGGCCGGCGCTCCTGTCAGCTTAGTTTTAGAGCCGAGTAAAACGATTACCTTTGACCTGTTCCGGAACACCACTGGTGAGTCGATTTAGTTTAAAGTCGGGTGGCATTGCATTTGCTTGGTAACACACAGCGTGTTGACTATCAGTTTGCTGTGTCTCAGTTGGGGGCGGACTGGCGGAGGGTGCCCACACCACCGCCCACCCGTGCTATATCTCAGTTGGGGGCGGACTGGCGGGGGTGCCCGCACCACCGCCCACCCGTGCTATATCTCGTTGGGGGCGGACTGGCGGGGGTGCCGCACCACCGCCCACCCGTGCTATATCTCGTTGGGGGCGGACTGGCGGAGGGTGCCCACACCACCGCCCAGCCGTGCTATATCTCAGTTGGGGGCGGACTGGCGGAGGGTGCCCGCACCACCGCCCACCCGTGCTATATCTCAGTTGGGGGCGGACTGGCGGAGGGTGCCCACACCACCGCCCACCCGTGCTATATCTCAGTTGGGGGGACTGGCGGAGGGTGTCACACCACCGCCCACCCGTGCTATATCTCAGTTGGGGGCGGACTGTCGGGGGTGCCCGCACCACCGCCCACCCGTGCTATATCTCAGTTGGGGGCGAACTGGCGGTGAGTGCCCACACCACCGCTTACCCGGCACAACATAACCGACAACGAACAGGGTTGAATGCTTGCCCGTACGTTTAACCGTGGTAGTGTGCTTTCCCAACTTTACCGTGGAGAATTCTGCACGAGGAATCGGGTGGTTTGATTGAAATCTGGTCAATTGCGAACTACTCCATCACGAACATCAAATATTCATCTAATTAATGCTTCATAGGCAATGCTTCAACGTGAAACAACTCAAAGCTGTTGTTTGACTAAAACTGTTGAACTCATAATTATGAACAAACCATTTTATATGATTAGCAATGTCACCGCTGACACAATCGATTGACAAGGCCACCAATAACACAATCGATTGTCAAGATCACCACTAGCACAATCGATTAACAATGTCACACATCCCACTCAATAAGACCAGAACATACACATGCAGAAAACGTGTATGGGAATGAATTTTGCTGTAATTTTAGCATCTGATTTCAGCGAAAAGTTTATAAAAGAAGGAATGTATTTGTAACGTAATATATTATTATTTCAGATGACTAATGTGCACATGAAAAAGGACACATCGCAAGAGGGAATAATCCTGTTTTGGCACGCCAAAATGTTAGTTCACTAAGTGTGGAGTTCAATGCCAATTCATGAACTTCAAGCCAGTGGAATATTATCACTTGTTGCTCCCACTGCATGGTTTAATCGTTTTGTTTGGTGAAGACTGTAAGCAAATGGATACTTCACATGTAATAATTCCAAAAAAATACCAATGAGTTTTTTTACCCGACCAACAGGATGAAAATTATGCTTCAAAACGGATTGCTCATACAATTTCCTATACATCCCAAATTGCAAAACGTAAATCAACACCTGCATCTATGTAATGTTGTGAGTGCTACAGATGAAGTTGTGCATGCATGTACCATGTTTCTATGGCGATTAAGACCAACAAATAGGATAACCAATTGAAGCAATTGCGCAAATGTGGATGACATGCAGCCGTTACCTGGTTATGGTGAGAAACATACAAAATAGTTCAGCTCATCCAGTTGTTTCTTCACCCAAAGAGGCCCTGGACACCCTGACGGATCCAAGGGGGGGGGGATTCCGGCCATGGCCCCCCGAAGCGCTTCAAAGGGGGGCCATCATGTCTTTTGGCCCCCGAAACCAACAGAAGTAAACCAAAGTAAAATACGGTAACTGAAAATAGCGCTCCGGGAGAAAGAATCTCCAATTTTAAAGGTATTTTAATCATTGTTTGGAAGCCCAATATGGTAGCATAGTAGATTCTGACGCAAATCGATGGTTCTAGGCTGTTTGAGTTCTGATTACAGCAAGTGTTGACAAAATCAGCAGTTTCATTATTCCTTAGTCAGATGGCTTCATGCATTTAGTTTAGCCAGTAACGGGAAAGCAAACCCAGTGAGCCAGGATGTTTTGAAAGCGAAATTTGAACAGGATGTTTTGTGCATGTGTCCAGTTAGGCCCGGTTGAGCAGCGTGTTTCGTATGTTGATGTGGGTCGCTAAGATGAAGAGACAGGATACGTTGGCTGATTTCTTTTCAAGAAGAATAGCAAGAGGAGGTATGTAGGTATTTAGATTCTGAATAAGAGATAAGTGATGGGTTCGCAGGTTAGGGAGATTCAGGTGGTAGGACCGGGCCATCAAACTTTAAGGGTTTTATTGCAGTTTAAGGCAGGCATCTATGATACAAGTTTTACACATATACCCTCATAAGTCAAACAAATAGGTTAGGTTTGGTTAGGCTGGTTCAGGCTAGACTTCTGTTTGAAGTTGGATAAATTATTTATTAAAAAACAATTTTGGGGATATTTTTCCAAGAAATTGATCCTTCATTAATGGTGTAAGCTAGGTTGGTTAGGTGAAGATTTTTAAGTTGAATCCTTTTATGCAATAAGTTTGAAAATTTTCCATTTTTATACAATTTGTTTTCTTGCATGGAAGGTTAGGCTAGGTTAGGTTAAGTTAGGCTACATTGCTTTTTTCTTACTTTGAACATTACTTTTAATGCTATCTTACCCAAATCCAAGCCCACTGTTTGATGTTGCATTTCAAAAAAAGTACGCACTTCCAAAGGAAATGAGTGGTTGCCTCATGTTGACAATATTTATAAGCATTGCATCAGAAAATAAATTTCAAGAACTCCAAAATTACCTTACACTGCAAGTTTACCACTGTGGCGATACCACCGCACACTCGGATACTGATCTGGTTGACCATGATCAACAAGGAAATACACTGATAATAGGTTAGTCTCTTCTTTGAAGTCTGTTGGATGAAAAATGTATTAGCCTTTGGTAAGCTTCATCACCCTTTCGTTGGGAAAGGTTTCAAATCTGACAACACCAGACAAGCTTCGCCTATTACCTAGTACATACCTAGACAGGTACATAGGAACCTTCTTAGAATGTTGTGATTATTGCCTTATGCTTTGGGTTAATTGCACTTTAACATGCACCCGTGGGGGGGGAGGAGGGAGGGAGGGAGCGAAATCCGACCACCCCTCCAGTTTTTCGTACGTAACTCCAGATTTTATCGGCAGATTTACGCCATAGTTTGCGTGCATGCTTAAAAATGACCGGCGCGTAGCTTATAGTACAAAAACCAAAATCGCTAGAAATTGTTTCGAGTTAGGGGCCGTTAAAGTTAAAAAATAACTGTCAGACTAAAAAAATCGGCGCTGATGCGCTTCCTGTATATTGGCAAAAGGGAAGTGTTCTTGGCAACACTAGCGACTTGTTTGATATATATGGTTATGCTACGTAGTTACAAAGTCATGTTAGGTCACCGAGGTCAAGTCAGGTCAAGTTAATGACAGGCTAGTGGAACCCAACTTGGTCAACTAGAATGTTGTTATAAATGCAAATGACTGCCATGCGATTTATGTCACTTAGCATGTTACTCCCTACACATCCTGAAAACTACTGTTTGTCATTGTGTACCTAAACGATTTCGTACTTTATTCATGTACTACACTCCTTTTTTGCGAAGCCGATTGCGCCGAGCCGCCCAATGGAGCGGTCGAGCAGTTCTGGTAACTGGAGCAGGTAATGACTTAATAAAGTGCTGCTATATAGGTGACCTGAGGTCAAAAGCCAGGTTTAGCTTCTGTATTGCATCATTAGTAATGTCTAAAACACCATTGTGTAGCGAATTCAATCGGCGTTGCACGATGCCGAGAGCCTATATTCACAGGTGGTCACGCGCACACCGCGAGCCAGCGAACCAGGGTCCCTCGGTACCTTACGGGCACCCTCTCGTCACCTCGCAGCGCCGCCTTATTGGTCCGCGCGCTACCACGCCACCGTCGGCCCACCCGCCCCGAGGTGCCACCGCCCACGCTAGCGCTGCCGGTCGACACGTCACAGCACACTCTGCACCATACACACCACACCTCCCCCTGATTCTCAGCGATCATCATCAGAGTCAAGCACATCCGCAGCCGGCATATCCATACCGCGCAGCCGCGCACTCCGGCGGACGCAGCCCGCCACTCGTCCAAATCCGCGTGCAATGGTTCATTCGGGATAAAAGACTCATCACTGTTTGATCGTTAGGTCCGAATCGGTCAGGGTGTCGATGGTCTCGTTCGCCGCGTCGGGCGGCTCGGCAGGGAGCGAACGGGCAGGCGGTCGCTTCGGCGGCGGTGGAACCGCCAGCTCCTGATTATCGTCTGGGTCCCACCTGTCGTCCCCGGCCTGAGCGGTCCTCGGATTTGTGCACCGTGCACATTTGTGCACCGTGGCGGAATCTGTGCGGAGATCGATGTTAGTGATCCCCACGCCACAGCCAGATTGACGCCGCTGAGCGCCACGTCAAGCTCTGCCATATTGATGTGCATAGCAGCTTGCGACTCGGGACGCAGCCAGCTCGCATCCTCGACGACGCCGCCGTCCTCATCCACCAACACCACTCCTGTCGTCAGCGAGCTCGCGTCCGTCCACACGATAAGTTTGTCGCCGGTCAGACACCAAGAGCCACTCGCCGGGTCAGCCTCACTGAGCCGGTTCGCCACCTGGGCGACCTGTCCGCGCAGTGCCAATCGAGTCGTCCCATTCGACCGTCAGAGCGTTTGCGCGCCGCTTGAGCCACGCGGCCGCCGGTCTCAGCCAGCCTGCCGCCGGCAGATGCGACACGAGCTGTCCACACCGAGCAAACACAGCCCGACGTGTCAGCACCGCCGGCGGGCCAGTCGTCGGATTGTCGCGGCACCAGCGCAACACTCCACCACCGTCTGAGCTCATTCGCAGCCCCAGGAGACGAGCTCCGGCCGCGCAAAGTGTGCCACCACGTAGTCTATGCTGATGATGCTCTCGTCGACCAGCAGGTCATCCACGTACGGCAACACCCCGCGCGACACGGCCTCCAAGCTCGGATGGTATGGCGTGCAGTCGATTGAATGGTTCCGCAGCTACCTCAGCGACCGGAAGCAGACGGTGAACGGAGGCTCCTCCATCCTTCATCTGACTCATGGCGTGGCACAGGGCTCCATCATCGGGCCAATCCTCTTTCTCATCTTCATCAACGACCTGTCCTCTTTCCTCCCTCATGGCCGCCTAATATCCTATGCCACGATACCCAGCTCCTAGATCATTCTCTACCCAACGTCACCGACTTATCCAGCCTCAAGGCACGCGTCGAGGAATCCATATCTAGTCTGCAAAATTGGTTTCAGTCCAACAGTCTAAGGATGAACCAGGATAAAACTCAATTCACCCTCTTTGGCACCAAGGCGTCATTAAAAAAGGCAGCGAACTTCCAGATCACTCTCTCAGATTCCACGATAACTCCACGTCCCACCGTTAAAGTCTTAGGTGTTCTCCTCGACCAGCAACTTAGTTGGGATTCTCACATATCCATGGTTGTGCGCAAATGCAATGCCATCATAGCATCCCTATACAAATTTCGCCAACATTTCACCACGGATGTCCTCAAGCTCTTAGTCCAGCTCCACGTTTTTCCTCACATACTTTATTGTCTATCTCTCTGGGGTGGAGCCGCTCAGTGCCGTCTGCATCGCGTGCAAAAGTGCATCAACTTTGCCGCGCGACTAGTCACCGGAGTGCGCCGCAACGAGCACGTGTCCCCTGCACTCGTGTCATTAGGATGGCTAACGCTTGCAGAGATGGTTCGGGAGCACGATTGCATCCAGGTATACAGAGCCATGTGCATTAGGCAATGCCCGGAAGCTGTACGCAGAATGTTTACCTGGCGGTCACAAGTATCGCAGAGGGAGACCAGAGCTGGGTCAGTCGGTGAGCTTCATCTCACAAGATGTCGACTCACGCAGACCCAGCGAGGTTTTTCATACCGCGCCGCGGTCGCTTGGAATAGGCTACCACCAGTCACCAGGCAAGCACCGAGTCGCTCTGCATTCAAAGGTGCTTTAGCGCAGAGTCGCTAGTCTTACTATAGAGGTCTTTGTGCGCTGTATGTTCGAAATGTTTCTGATGCAATGTTCTCTACCGGATGTGCTCACGCAACAATGTCTGGGTGCAGAACAGCCACCACGTGGAAGTACCCAAATACATGACTTGACTTGGCCTGATCACGGAGCTGGAGGTACGCCGTCCGCAGATCAACCACTGCGACGCGGGTGCCATGTCGTCGCCAGCGGCGAAGCTGGTCAACACAGACATCCGCGTCCGCGGTGTGCGCGGTGACGTACCCGTTTAGCTCGCGGTAGTCCAGGACCGGGCGAACCTTGCCCTGGTTCGGCTGCTGGACCACCATCAGTGGTATCAGGCCGCGCACTGGCCCATCCGTCCCCTCGTTGTACGGCTGCAACCAGCCCTCTCGGATCCACAGATCCAACTCGGCGTCAAACGCCGCTCGTACCGCTACCAGCACCGCGTACTGAGCGGTTAAATTCTGCAAACGCGTCGGCCCGTCACCAGACGCCCATTTCCAGGCCACCGTCCAGACCCTAGTCTGCGCCTCAAAGCGCGCCACGAAGTCAGCGGCATCCACCCGCACGTCTTGGCGGTCCTCAACCGTCGCCATCGCCGCGCACACCCGCACATCCGACGCGGTCCGCAGAGAGACACCGCCCAACGCCGTGATGCCCGTCATCCCCATGACCATGTCCACACCCAGCGGTCGGTTCGGCACTACCGGAGCCGTGAGCGTGACTCGCTTGCCCTGACACACCACCACCACTCTCGTTATATCAGCACACCGCAGCGTTCCCCCGTTCACTGCGTGCATCAACACAATCCGCGGCCCCCAGGCCGCGCAGCACCCGTGCACTAGACTAGCACGTCGGTGCAGCCAGTGTCGACCAACACCCGACGTGCCGCACCGTTCACCGTCATGCGGACCACCGGCAGCGCGCTTACTCCTCCGGAGACGGCGCTCGCGCTGGCGCGCCCCCGGTGGCGTTTGGGCAGGCAGCAGCATGATGGAAACGGTTGCCGCACGTCCAGCAGCGGCGAGGTAGTCGTGGCCGCGGTACCTCCCGATGACCTGGGTTCACCGCTGCGGCCACAGTCGGTCCCGCAGGCGCCAGCTCGCTCAAGATTTCCCCAGCAAGGCGAACGAGTCACGGCATCTCCATTCGTTGGGCGCACGCCCCTGCCTTGGGTTGGCTCCGCACCGGCGCTGGCAAGCCCGAGATGAACTTCGCCTCCAGGATTGTTTCTGGCAGCCTGTCCTCGGAGACGAGCGCGATCAGCCGCCAGATATTAGCCAGATAGGCGTCTACCGATTCACCAGAGTGCAACTCCCGCTCCTGGAATGCCGCGTACGCTGCATGACGGTTTAGCGCGAACGCATCGTAAAGTGCATTACGGACGTAGTCAGGATGAGTCTTGAGCCGCGTCGGTCAGCTGGTCCCAAACTGCGAAGGCTGTCCCGGCCAGCCGCCCCGGGATCACGTCAATCAGCCGCACTCCACGCCGGCGGCACAACTTGTCCGCCAGGGTGAACCACTCGGCGACGTCGGTTGCCCCGCTAAATATGCCGGGTATCAATGTTCCGCAGCCCGGGCGATGGTCCGGCACCAGTGTCCTCACTCGCGGGTAGTCACTTCTCCAGACTTTTCACCGTCTGGTCCCGGCATCGCGCCCGAAATAAGAAAAGGCCGGAATAGCTTGTAGCGAATTCAATCGACGTTGCACGATGCCGAGATCTTATGTTTACAGGTGGTCACGCGCACACCGCGAGCCAGCGAACCAGAGTCTCTCGGTACCCTGCGGGCACCCCTCTCGTCACCTCGCACCGCCGCCTCATTGGTCCGCTCGCCACCACGCCGCCTCATTGGCCCGTGCGCCATCACGCCACCGTCAGCCCACCCGCTCCGAGGTGCCACCGCCCACGCTGGCGCTGCCGGTCGACACGTCACAGCACACTCTGCACCATACACACCATACATTGATGCCCATTACGAAGCACTTAAACACAATCACAGCGATCCAGAACAATTACAAGCTAAGCCACGCAAAACCAGAAAATTTTGAAATTTTGACCTCGTTTGACCTCGAAGATATTGATCGAAGGTCATGAAATTTGCACACAGTAGAGTTCTCTACCGTACCCATCCACCCTGCGAAGTTCGTTGCTCCAGCATTAACAGGAACCGACATCTTAGGAGTGGGGAGGAATCCGCCACCCTCCAGTGCGCGTAATTTTCAGAGGCCCTCCAGGGCGCGTGTTAACCCCGCCCCGTCTCTCCGGTCAGATCCTCACACCCCGTCTCTGGGGGGATCGTAACCCCCTCTAAGATCCAAACTAAGTGTCGTACGGAAACGGAAGAGGCGTCATCGGAAAACACTCAACGAGTAGGGCCCATATCCACATCCCAAAACAATTTCCTCCAAAAGTGACGTCACTAGGGGGCTACATTTTCACAACTTTTCACGACTTACGTTACGTTTTTGGCTATGGGGAGTTAATTTTGGGGATATTTGAAAAACTAAAATTATTTGGAATCATAAAATGGCAGCGAAATCGACCAAGGACATAACATCCCCCTCCCCAAATAATTTTCTTTTGAAATTTCGAAATTTTGAATTTGTAAGTTTTCTTTAATTTTCCTTTTCGAATGGGCAGAGCAGACCGATAAACGTTTTTTTTTCGCAGTCTGATAGACGTTGTTGGAAGTCAACTTGCTCTAATAAAAATGCTTACCTTAGCCATAATTTTACATTTGAAATCTAATAGGCAAATATGCAAAATTTATAAGTAGTTAAAAACGGAAAAAATGAGAAAAATTATCTCGCACGTTTTGTTGCATCCCTAGAGATAAACAAACGCTGAAAGTTTCATTGAAATATTTGCATCCGTTAAAGCGTGAGGACTGGTTGAACTTCTTTGGAGGTGACCTCAGTTGACTTAGATTAACTCGTTGACCCTAGGTGACATGACTTCAAAAGTTTGGCATAACATGCCAATTTGATGTGGGAAAAGGTATGCCAGATGTCGGCCGGCTGCCCCGCGCCGTTCGTTCACTATCCGCAAAAAAGCCTGAGTGGGGAGGTTAAAGATCCCCCTCCGGTACGGCGCTGGCTAAGGTATCCACAAAACAAGTTTTACACATTTTACCTCCACGAAGCAAGCATATAGGTTTAGGTTCATCTTGGTTAGATTAGGTGAGGTTAGGTTTTCCTTTCTAGTTGAAATAAAGAAATATTAGACTTCCTAAAAAAAAATGTTTCCATTCAATTTATTTGCCGCAAAAGCAATAAAAAGCCTAACCTAGGTTTGGCTAGGTTTTCGTCCATTTTTTTATTGTTTTTTTTTTAGATTAAAAAATATATCCTTTCAACAAATTCTGACATGGAAGATTAGGTAATAACTTCGTGCTTGAATGCGTTTTATGAATCCTTGGAATATGCCTTTCCAATGCAATGCTTATGAATACGACTGACACCGATTAGGACCACTCATTTTCTATGCAATTGTTTACTTTTCAGTTTGTGGGCAAAGTAACACCAAAAGGAGGCTTTGAGTTTGATAAAAACAATGTTTAAAAATTCAACTAAAAATGCAACAGATTCTAGCACGGGCCTTGGAGGGCCTCAGCAAATTACATGCACTGGAGGGGGTGGATACCGCCCCTAAAAGATCTCGGCTCCTATTACAGTTGGAGGGACGAAATTCGCAGGATGGATGGATACGGCAGTAAATTATATTGTGTGCAAATTTCACGACCTTAGGTCAATATTTTCAAGGTCAAATGAGGTAAAATGTAAAAAATCTGGTTTTCCGTGCATTGGCTTGTCATTGTTATGGATCGCTATGATTGTGTTTAAATGCTCCAAAATGGACACCAATGATGTTTTGGACATTACTAATGATGCAATACAGATTCCAGACTAGGCATTTAACCTCGTCACCTATGTAGCAGCACTTTATCAGGTCCTTACTTGCTCCAGTTACCGGAACCGGGCCGCCCGTCCAACTGCTCCATTGGGCGGCTCGGCGCAATCGGCTCCGCAAAGAAGGGAGTGAAGTACATGAATACAGTATTGAAATGCTTAGGTACACAATGACAAGCAGTATTTTTCAAGATGTGTAGGGAGTAACATGCAAAGTGACATCAATCGCATGACGGTCATTTGCACTCATGTCAACATTCCACTTGACCAAGTTTGGTTTCATTAACCTGTCATGAACTTGACGTGACTTCACCTCGCTGACCAGACATGACTTTGAAACTATATAGTTTAACAATACTCATGAAATAAATCGCCAACGTCGCCAAGAACACTTCACTTTTGCCAATATACGGGCAGCTCATCAGTGCCGATTTTTGTTGCCTGGCGCTGCGATTTTTTTTCTCCTTTAACGGCCCCTAACTCGAAAAAAAATCGACCGATTTCCGTTTTCTGGCTTTGAACAATGCGTCGGTCATTCCTGAGATGGTACGTAAAATATGGCGTAAATTGGCCGGTAAAATCTGGAGTTATGTGCGAAAAACCGGAGGGGTGGGCGAATTTCGCTACCCCCCCCCCACGCCAGGGCGCGTGCTAACCTAGCCTAACCTTCAAATGGAGATATAATCACGGATTGGTAATCAAATGGTGTATTTTATGGTGCAAATGGTGTATTTGAATCAAATGGTGTAGATGGAACACTGTTGAAAAGCAACACTTTGTAAACAGCAGGTCAGGGTTTTTTTAACTGTGGAAAGTGTGGGCATACAACAATTATGCAACCGGTTTAATGGTTCTAACTTACAATGCAAACGATTGACAACTTTTAGATACTTTTTCCATTTTTGTTTCCTTGAACAAAGGTAAGCGCCTGTTGCCGATGACAAAATACTTTGACATGAGCCATGGTGAGTTCCTGCAGTGCCTTTGCCAGCATTGCTATTAAACGAAAAATAATGGCAGGATGGGCACCCTCCAAATCCATTCTAACCCTCTCATGGAAATCGCAGGCACACTATTGGGGGGGGGGGAGGGGCGGGGCTGACACCAAAATTCGAAAGTTGCCCCCCCAAACCGGTGGGCTAGATCCACCAGTGCGTGGAAACACACCTAAAATTATCATCTTGCTTAGGTAACGTTTCATAAGAGAAAACAAATTACACCTTGCGTCTACAATTTTCAAAGGATGATATTCTAATCAATTTGAAAAGGGACAGGGCTTCAGAGCTTCAGAGGACACCAAAACCCCTCTAAAATCGGAGGACTTGTCTTGAGAGAAAACAAGCGTGTGAGGTATCCGAAAATCGCTCTGGTTTCTCATCTCAGCCAGGCATTGTATCAGCTATTAACACAAAACATGCGAGACGGCTCACTGCTTCGTCGGTGACACAGCTTGGGCAATTTTTTCACCTTGGCTAATATTGTTCGCTCAAAAGTAATGACATTAGGCACTTTGCGGGAACTTGATTTCTACTGTCATGTTACCGAATTAAATGATCTAGCATTTCATAAAGGGGACGAGCTGAGACACCTCAGTAATTTATTTTGGTATGTCATCCTTGCATCCTTGCATGTTTTTGTATGATCCTGTATGATTCAAAGTCAAAATTGCGCACGCAACTTGCCAGCATTTCGGGTATGGTAGGCACCCAGGTGTATGACGTGTGGCGTGACATCAGTCACAGCGCTGTCACCATGGCGACTGCTCGGCGAAGTCGGTCAGTCTTGTCCCCGCCGGGCCGAGCGCCACATAAGGGCGTGTCAGGGGGTGTATCTTATCGCCGTGGGCGGCGGACGGGTGTATCTTATCGCCACCGAGTTGGGACTGGCCCGACCCTGTCACCCGGCGGCAGGCAGTGGTGACAGGTAGCGGCCCCCCGCGCGACGCTCCGAGACCAGGGCGCAGCACTCGGACCGGATATCGGTTGTTGTATGGTCCGCGGCCACTTTGCGGTGGGCCTCCCTGTGGCAGCCGGCGTGCGGTTTCCTGCCACTTTGGCTGAGCCTGGGCCCCACCGTCTCTGCATTGACTTCATCAGCTTCTTGTTCTCGTGAGACGGCAGGGGGAACATGGCACTCTGAGGGGGTCCCGCCAGCCAAATTGGCAGCACTAATTTCCTTCATGCATCGGGCTTCGCCAATCACTTTCGAACTTGTTCGCCGGCGTGCGGTGGCGACCGGCCGGCGAGCTTCTGCTTGGGCTTCTGCTCGGGGTTCCCACGTGTGTGGGCTGGCCGCGGGCACGCGTCGGTGCCGTGTGAGCTTGTCGGTGCCCGCCAGCTACAGGGTCAACACGTGGGCAGGGGGATGTGTGTGTGTGTGAGGGGGGGGGGGTACGTTGAGACCGTGGTCGCCAAAACTTCGGGGGGAAGGGCACGCACTTGGGTCGGTGTGCCACTTCGGCATTAGTGGAGGCGGTACTTCAGGTTCTACGAGACGAACTCGAATGTTCTGAATTAGAAACTGGCTATTCTGTGACGCTTGATACCATGTATCGTCATGTGACGTCATATCGTCGTCGGGTATGACGCGTGATGCGATACGTCGTCACTCTACATGTCCGTCTAAGGAGTTGCGCTCAGCTCTGCTCGCGGCCAGTCAGCCGGCGCGGCGGCTGGAGCCGGAACGGACGCCGCCGCCGACGCCGCCGCCGCGTGCCTCCGTGTCCGTTCATTGGCATTTCCTTGTTACGGGGCGGTCAACGGCTGCGGAGGCCGGCCGGAGCTGCAACCAAACGGCAGCCGCAGCCGACGGCCGTATATGGCAGCACGGCGGCCGCCCAGCGCGTCGGCGCGCTGATAAACACACCACAGGCCGCCTGTTGCCTGCGCGTGCGCCTGTGTGAACTGACACTCTGGGACTGAATCTCTCGCGACATTAAATGCTACACGAGGGCTATGCCCGGGGAGATAGAAAGATAAAGATGGAGGCGAGGGAGAGAGAGAGAGAGAGAGAGAGAGCAGACTCCGGACTTCGTGACTCATGGAGCACGAGGCCTGACGACACGGCGAAGGTCACAGAGCGCGGCCGTGCACCCGAAGGTCGGCAGAGGCCCGCCGCCGCCGCCGCCGCGCCGCCCGCGCCAAATCACGGCCACAGTCGCGCCGACCCGTCTCGGCCCGGCGGCCGCCCCTCCCCTCCCCCACGCCTCCTCCGTCTTTGTGTGCACTCTCGTGGCCGTGTGCACAAGGACGCCGCGTGCGGGGCGCGCCGGCTGCGCAGTAAGGCACACCTGTACAGCCACCGCCGAGACCGGCAACAAACAATCACGCCGTCCGATAGCCAGCCAGCCAGCTGGCTGGCGGCGATATGGGCCGGTCTAAGCCGCTGATCCGGTCCTGGGCATGACCGGGCATGACCACTTGGGTGTGACGCTCGGCAGTCTGCCCTGACGCCGAGCGATATCTGTTTAGGACGACCGGTGCCGGCAAACGCCGAGCGATATCTGTCTAGGACGACCGGTGTCGGCAGACGCCGAGCGATATCTGTCGAGGACGACCGGTGCGGGCAGACGCCGAGCGATATCTGTCGAGGACGACCGGTGCGGGCAGACGCCGAGCGATATCTGTCGAGGACGACCGGTTCCGGCAAACGCCGAGCGATATCTGTCGAGGACGACCGGTGCGGGCAGACGCAGAGCGATATCTGTCGAGGACGACCGGTTCCGGCAAACGCCGAGCGATATCTGTCGAGGACGACCGGTGCGGGCAGACGCCGAGCGATATCTGTCGAGGACGACCGGTTCCGGCAAACGCCGAGCGATATCTGTCGAGGACGACCGGTGCCGGCAGACGCCGAGCGATATCTGTCGAGGACGACCGGTTCCGGCAAACGCCGAGCGATATCTGTCGAGGACGACCGGTGCCGGCAGACGCAGAGCGATATCTGTCGAGGACGACCGGCGCCGGCAGACGCCGAGCGATATCTGTAGAGAACGACCGGTGTCGACAAACGCCGAGCGATATCTGTCAAGGACGACCAATGTCTGCAAACGCTGCGATATGACGCCACTTGCCGCTCCCAGCCTCTCAGCTACCCCGCTGGAAATCCGTCTGCGCGTTCGGCTGTGTCTGAGTGACACCAGGGTGTTCCGCTCCGGGCGGGCTGACCCCCACCCCGCCGCACTGGCCGACCGTTTCCCCCCGTATTTACGAGTGAGGACGATGGACGATGATTGGGCGCTACATGACCAATGTAGTCGATGCGCCCTTAAGCCCTAATAACCAACTAACTGATGGACGATGACGCATTCAAGAGGAAGGATACCGCAAACGTCTCCTCTGAATGTCGTCCGAATGTCCGATAAATTGCCACCTTATCTCCGGACAGGATGCCTGCTCATTCGCTTCTCAAACACGCGAGCGTGACGTAAACTACACTTTGACATGATTTACGCTAACCCAACCAGACTGTATTCATTACCATCCCAACCTACTTTGCCGCCTGTATCTGCTGGCAAGCACTTGTGCTGTACCACAAGGCATTACAGGCGGCACAAATTGCGCAAATTACTACAAATTACAAATTACAAATGATAAATTACACAAATACACAAATTACCCCAACTCAAAGTATATATATATATATACTTTGAGTTGGGGATGGAGGGGGCGCAAAAGTCAGTTGAGTCTGTTTTACGTACGGCTCGTCGGAGTAATATAGAAACTCACCCAAACTTGTGTGGCGCAACTCCGGCCAGAGGTACCTTAGACTATCTGTCAGTTCACGTAAGACCGGTGTTAGCAAGTCAAACTTAACTTTTGCTTTATAGAATAAAGGATACCTTATGTGTGTTCGTGTTTGTTGGAAGTAAAACATTTGCACATGAGTTGAATTCCTTACAAAGTGAAGCTTTAAAGAACTATTTGGAACCATGTGATATTTCTGGCACGCTAATGATCACATATAGACCAGATATTCGAATGCGGCCTGCCAGCGCATTGGATCGACAACAAAAGAGCATAACCAACATGTGAACACACTGCAGCTAACGCTGCTAAAAAACAGACAGAGGAGCATGTATAGATAGGTGCGTAAACATGCGAACATACTAAAGGTTTAGGCAGCGCCAAGATTAGACATGTTTGCTTAGGATTGGCTTAAAATCGCGCAAGTACAGCGAATCAGAAGCTGTGCAAACGGGATAGTTTTTTTCGAGTACCTCTGCAGAAAGGGTTGCCGGAAGGGAAATCAAAGCAAAATTGAGGTGCTCCATGTGTGAAGCACCTTTTTGTGATCACCTATTCGGGCGCTCTCGGTAAGGTTCTTGGTGTTTAGATCGTGTTCGTTGAGCCATAATCGGATCGGCAGAATCGCCTCACCAATGTGCGGCGCTTCTTTGCCATGGCTACTGCACCAGTTGCACTTCATTCGATATGCTACTCCGGATGTCAAACATTCTCCGTTACTTCACAGCATGGACGACTGCCTGATGGACACACTGCCTGATGGACACACTGCCTGATGGACACACTGCCTGATGGACACACTGCCTGATGGACACACTGCCTGATGGACACACTGCCTGATGGACACTCTGCCTGATGGACACACTGCCTGATGGATACACTGCCTGATGGACACATAATTTGGGATCGAATTTCCTCACGATTGTATTTTTTTCGTTCTCATGTGTTCATCGATATATGAAGGATTAAGTAGCCGTCAGGGTCTGTTGGCGTCACTACTGGTTCCTTGAGTTGCTTTTGTGCCCGTACGGCCGATCTTCTTCATGAGTCTTAGTCGTAGATTCTCCCTTTGGAGGCCACGCGAAAATTGGCTGGGGTGGTCATTACTCTCGAATTATTGTGCAATCTTCTCTTGAGGTCTCTTTCTCCCATCGTTGTCAAATCGCAACATGGACGCTGTTTGAAACTTGCCCGAACAGTAGACTTCTTCGTTTCCGTAAGATGAAGTGTTAGCATACAGTTAACAGGGTAACTAACAACATAAGTGTAACAGAGACTGCAACCAGAATGATTCGGCCTCATTTATAGCCCAGGCGTATATATTTCGTTACTATGGAGGGCTATCAATGCGTGAATAAAAGGAATAGATCCGCATTTTATTGTGCGTTCCAACGAAACTTTGACACTGTAGTGCAAATAATTCCAGTAATCGATGAAGTTCATAAACTCTTGAAGTGGATGCGTCCAGACAGCGACGGAGTCATCGACGTGTCTTCCACATGAGTCATGTCAGGAGTCGTGAGCAAGTTCGATCTCAAATTGCGCCTATTCTGGAAAACGAGCATGCCACATGAAGAAGTCACGTCGACCACATCCAAACCTATGTGTCAACCGTGCATGCAATGCCTGCATGTCGGGACTTAACGTAAAATGGTCGTCATCTGGAGTAGCATATCATCCGAAGTGCAACCTGCGCACGTGTGTTCATGTACTGTATGATCTGTCACCCCTGACCCTCCATCTGCGTGTCACACCGTCACATGTCTCGCACGTGCTGGACGTGGTCAGGTCCCCGGTTCCTGCGTGGGTCATTAGGGCTAACCTGGTGAATGGGTTCTACCACACGTGTCTGGACCCCAATTCTTAGGTGTCCGGCAGTAGGGGCATACCTGTCAGTGTATAGGTATGCCCCACCTGCGTGCTGCCACCTCCCCACGGGGTTGGCGACGGCTTCAGCTGCATGCAGATGGTGGTGCAGGACATTGCACGCGCCGTGATCAATGTAGTCGCACATCAATGTAGACAAGTCGATACCACAGCCCGCCCAGCGTCTGCGCTACATCTTGGTGCAGATCGGCCTCCGTCACCACGTCCTCTTCCTGCCAGCCTTCACGCTGGTGGCGTCTGAACAGCCTCTCCCTGCCACCCTCGCTCCGGTGGCGTCTGAACAACCTCTCCCTACCACCCTCGCTCCGGTGGCGTCTGAACAGCTTCTCCCTGCCACCCTCGCTCCGGTGGCGTCTGAACAGCCTCTCCCTACCACCCTCGCTCCGGTGGCGTCTGAACAGCCTCTCCCTGCCACCCTCGCTCCGGTGGCGTCTGAACAGCTTCTCCCTACCACCCTCGCTCCGGTGGCGTCTGAACAGCCTCTCCCTGCCACCCTCGCTCCGGTGACGTCTGAACAACCTCTCCCTGCCACCCTCGCTCCGGTGGCGTCTGAACAACCTCTCCCTGCCACCCTCGCTCCGGTGGCGTCTGAACACCCTCTCCCTGCCGCCTTCGCTCCGGTGGCGTCTGAACACCCTCTCCCTGCCGCCTTCGCTCCGGTGGCGTCTGAACACCCTCTCCCTGCCGCCTTCGCTCCGGTGACGTCTGAACACCCTCTCCCTGCCGCATTCGCTCCGGTGACGTCTGAACAGCCTCTCCCTGCCGCCTTCGCTCCGGTGGCGTCTTGGCGGTCTCTCCCTGCCGCCCTCTCCCTGATGGCGTCTGGGCGGTCACTTGATGGCAGAAGATTTTCAAACATACCATACTCACTTTTGCCGCCAAAATAATTCATTGGTTAAAAAACGGTTACGTTATAAATGTTGCATTAGATATCGTTCAGTAAGATTGTGGGTAGGTCATATTGCCATCACGCAGATGCATGCATTTTATTAGCACACAAATACTGTAAATAGCGTCTGCTACGCACTTCGACATCGCGTACTCTGGCATTGGACACAATATATTACCATTTATGCTAGTTATCTGTGTGAGTTCATGACCTAACATAATGCGGAGTTCGCCTGCGCCAGTAGATTATCCGGCTCAAATCTCGCTAGGCGCGTAAGGCACCGACTTTGGACGCGACCGCTCAGCATGGGAGAATGGTAGCACCGCGTTACTCCCATCGCCGCGTGACCTACATCGCACGATTGAGTGGTAGCACTGCGCGACGCACGCCGCCAGATTAAGGCAAGGAATCCGGTGCTTGAAGGTATTACAGACTGCCACTCTGGTGACAAGGACTCTGGCGCAATCGTCGGTCGCATCCGGCGTAAGTCGTCACACTTCGCGAACTGCGTGCCCCGTGGCCGCCTGCGTGGCTGGTGTCAGTCCGATGGAGGGCGCCGCGCCGGACGGCTGTTGTGGAGGAAACTGAGCGTGAAGACTGGGATACGAAATGATCCACGACGCAGCGTGTCACCTATGATAATTAGATAATTAAAGATAATGCATTCGCCTTTTATATCCCCAGCTTCGACAGATTGACCAGAATTCGTAAGATCCCAGCCAATAGCGGGCCAGACGTATTTATTTTCAATGCACGAATTTCAACATTAGGGACCCAATTGTCTGGAATCGGGATCTTTCTCGAAAATCGAGCACACGTTCCAAATTTGAATTCGCTGTGCTGAATTGTCGACATAGTTTTTGTTTGTTTATCAAATGTATCGCACTTGCGAAAATATTGAACGTTCAATGCACGTGTTCCCGGACTACCAAGAGCAGCAGTAGAGGTCTGTGCACTAGTTCCACCGTTCGCGGACTGCCAAAAACTGGCACTAGCGGCCAGTGCACTAGTTGCCTGTCGCATTATTGTGTCCAGTTCTGTGCCTGCGGTAGGGAGCCCCCGTTGCTCTTCTCGTCAAGCGTCCTTGTGTCAATACCCTTTCTTGTGTACAATCTGCGGAAAAATTGTCAACTTCAACATTTCATCACATATGCCCTTGTACTTGACATTGACATGGTCTCTGAACTTGGCATTGGCCTAGTCCATGAACTTGAAATTTGTACACATGGTGCGTATGGTCTTGGGTTGTCTTCAATTTGTACAGCATCGAGAAAGATACACTATATAACATCTGTTTTACAGACAGGGTCTGAAAATTATACAGTAACGAACGGATTGCTCCCCGGCATTTCCATAATTGACTTAGTCGGTCCGGAGGCAGACATGATGCTGCAAGTTGCTTGGAAAGCTTAAGGATGGAGCTACGACACGCCGTTTCACAAAGCTAACATGAAAGCATCGTTACCCCAGCCCGGTAGTCCTCCATTTCCTCCGGTGCCTTGTATGGTGCGGAGCCGAAGCCATTGCAGCGCCTCCGCCATCACGGTAGCACAACAGCTCGACAGACCACAAACAATCGTCCGCAAGATGTTAACTGTAGCTGCACCAATTAAGGCCGATGAGCTATTCCGGTTGAGGTCTGCCGAATCCTTTGCGTGCGAAACACCACCTCGCCGGGCCTGCCTATAACTGTCGGGTGCAAACAATTTCGTCCGATAAGATCCGTCCACCTGTCGTCCGGTGGCAACGGCCTCGTTACGGCCGGTTTCCCGGCGCCGACACGGAGCCAGTGTCCGAGTGCAGCAGGTACACAACACATTTCCGGACTCGGTCGGCGGGTCAACTGCGCCGCCCCGGCGCGGTCGCCGCGCTGCAATCGCCTCAACTTCGCCGCGGCGCGCTCGTATACACGGCGCCGGGCGCGCGCACCTGCACGCCCGGCGGTGCCGGCGGCGGCGGCGGCTGCCGGGGCGCCGCCGCCGACGCTGCCGACGTCTTCGTACCCCGCCACCCCGCCGCCGCCGCTGGCCGCCGGACCCCGTCACCCGACTGAGTGCCGCCGTAAACGGAGCCACCGCCGGGTCGTCGGGTGCACGACCACCACGGGAGGGGGGATGGGGGCGCTTGGGCCGCGCCGACGGCTGCAGCTGCGTGGCCTGGGACAACGCAGTCTGCAGGCTGCCGGCAGACGCGCCGCCCGGCGGCGCACGCGCCGGCTGCTACTGCCGGATCGTGATCGCGCATCGAACGGCGCCACTCCTGCCGCATTCCAGCGGACAAGCGTCGCGTTGTGAGTTTTTGCGCGTGAAAAAAGCAGAGCAATGTTGCCTCAACAATGCTGAAGTATTTTACTTGCAAGATGCGCCTTCACATCAATAAATAAATATAGCTAAATGCTGCCATCGTTTTGAAATCTGTCTGTGGTGATGACGCCTCAGATAATGCGATTGGAAACGGTGAGTCGCAGGAAGCACGGGAAGGTCTACGGTGAATTTGTGTATGCGAAACTTTCTTCAAGCGACCTTCAAGGAAAGTTTGCCAGACTACAAACTAAAACCACTGAATATTTCTCAAACTTACGCCAAGCAGCACGACATATCTAGACCAGAAGTGTTGCGAATTTCATACCACTCACGACTTCGAATACCACTCACGGCGTACTAAATGTGCTGCACATGAGGAACGGAACCATAGTCTCAGTTTTGGGAATTCATAAAAACATAAAGACATACAGACATAAAGATTAGTGCAAATATGAGCCACAAGGGCCCTTCCTGGCTGCACTCTATACACTCAACCAGTTGTCCACCAAATCCGTCGATCAGCCCTCCCTGTAATACTGAAAAGCAAGCCCTCTATTCTTATGATTGTCTATGCTGTATTAAAGATGTTCTATTGATGAACTTTGAATTGATGACCTCTAATGGCATCATTTCCGTTAAATTCAAACATTTCCCCAAGATATCCCCTCTCCAGACCATGGACAAATTTAAAGACCTCGATGACATCTCCTCTCAGCCTTCTATATCTAAGTGAAAACATATTCAACTTCTTCAATCTTTCCTCATATGCCAGGTTACTTATACCATTAATCATTTTTGTAGCCCTCTTTTGTACTCTCTCTGAAAGCCAACAATCTGTTTCATAGCTAGGAGACCAAGCTTGGATGCAGTATTCCAAATGTGGCCTGACATATGCACAGTAAAGCTTCCTGATGACTTCCTCACTTTTGTAAGGTACATTCCTGTTGATTTCCCCAAGCATTCTCAGTGCCTTCTTTCTGGCTTTCTTGGTCTGTTCTGATCCCCCCAATTTTGTGTTTAGAATAACACCTAAATCCTTCTCCTGTTGAGTCACTGATAGCACTTGACCACCTATCAAGTATGGAGCCTTCATATGCTGCTTGCCTACATGCATGATTTTGCACTTATCGAAATTAAATTTCATTTGCCATTCTTTGGACCGCTTCACAAGTTCGTCTAAGTTTTTTGCAGCGAGATATGCTCATTTGGACCTGTTATTGCCCTAAAGACTTTCAAATCGTCGGCAAATTAAAAAAAAACCTTACTGCTTAGGCCACTTTCAATGTTATTTACAAATATAATGAACAGTATTGGCCAGGGATGCGGACCCGGGAAAATTTTGGACGGCTCCGGCTGGGGCTCTGGCTCCGGGGAAGTATCCCGGCTCCGGCTCCCGCTCCGGCTCCGAGTAAAATGTCCCGGCGGCTCCGTCTCCGGCTCCGGCTCCGGGCAAAATGTACCGGCTCCGGGCCAAATGCACCGGCTCCGGCTCCGGCTCCGGCTCCGTACATCCCAAACGTGATCGATCCATTAAATAAGAGCTAGGGGATGTAAAAAAGTTAGCCGCAACCACTGAGAGGCGCATACTTCAGACAATTATAAGTAACTTTCCCATATAAACCCTGTATCTATCTTTAAATAAACACTAGCCCCCTCCCAAATCACGTTTCGATGTTTGTACCATTTCGCATCACTCTTTGTTGTCTATCTGAAAGCCACAACTCTATCCATTTTAAGATGCTACCTGCAATACCATGGACCCGAAACTGCATCATTAACCGTTTATGGAGTACCTTGTCAAAGGCCTTTCTAAATTCAAGATATGCTACATCAACCTGATTTCCCTGATCAAATTGTTCTATGGTGAATGTCAAAAAGTCCAAGAGATTTCTGAGGCATGATCGCCCTGTCCTAAACCCATGTTGAGTATTTTGAATCAATTTGTTTCCTTCCGGATAACTAACTATTCTATCCTTGATAATTGATTCGAGTACCTTGCGGACTAGGGATATGAGACTTACTGGCCAATGGTTTCCAACTTTCCATCTTTCTCCTTTCTTGAAAATAGGAACTACATTTGCTCTTTTCCTGCTAAATGCTAAATGGTACAGTCATCATGACAAAATGTTCTTAGTGGAGTCCCCACAGGGGTCAGTACTGGAGCCACTACTGTTCATTATATTTGTAAATAACATCGAAAGTGGCCTAAGCAGTAAAGTTTTGACATTTGCGGATGATTTGAAGGTCTTTAGGGCAATAACAGGCCGAAACGAGCATATCTCGCTGCAAAAAGACTTAGACGAACTTATGAAGTGGTCCGAAGAATGGCAAATAAAATTTAACTTTGATAAGTGCAAAATCATGCATGTAGGTAAGCAGCATATGAAGACTCCATACTCGATGGGTGGTCAAGTGCTATCAGTGACTCAACAGGACAAGGATTTAGGTGTTATTATAAACACAGAATTGGGTGCATCAGAACAGACTAAGGAAGTCAGGAAGAAGGCACTGAGAATGCTTGGGGCAATAAATAGGAATGTATCATACAGAGGTGAGGAAGTCATCAGGAAGCTTTCCTGTGCATATGTCAGGCCACATTTGGAATACTGCACCCAAGCTTGGTCTCCTAGCTATGAAAAAGATTGTGGGCTTTTAGAGAGAGTACAAAAGAGGGCTGCAAAAATGGTTAATGGTATAAGCAACCTAGCATATGAGGAAAGATTGAAGACATTGAATATGTTTTCACTTAGATATAGAAGGCTGATAGGAGTTCTCATCGAGGTCTTTAAATTTGTCCATGGTCTGGAGGGGAGATATCTTGGGGAACTGTTTTAATTGAACAGAAATGATGCAATTAGAAGTCATGAATTCAAAATTAATGTTAACCACAGCAGGACAAGGTTAAGACAGTCTGTCTTCACCAGCAGGGTAGTAGAACACTGGAACCAGCTGCCAGAAACCTTTGTCAGTAGCAGAACATTGAACATCTTTAAAAACAGCATAGACAATCATTATAAGAATAGAGGGCTTGCTTTTCAGTACAACAGGGAGGGCTGATTGACAGATTTGGTGGGCAACTGGTTGAGTGTACGGAGTGCAACCAAGAAGAGCCCTTGTGGCTCATAGTTGCACTAATCTGTGATGTCTTTATGTCTTTATGTCTTTTCCAAGGTGTTGGAATTTTATTTTGTGAAACAGATCTAAAAAATATTATACTAAGTGGAAATGCCAATTCCTTTTCAGCTTCCGGCAATACACTAGCATAAATTTCATCAGGTCCTGCTGCCTTGTTTGGCTTTATTTTCCTGATATGATTGAAAACAACATCACTATCAATGAAATCAACACCATTTATCCGATCACATGTCACTGAACTATGGTGTACGGTCGCCAGATTGGTTTTATCTTCCAGTGTAAACACTGATTTTACTGCTTACTCAGCTCCTCAACCATCTCAGTATCCTCACTCAATATAGTCCCATTTACTTCCAGTGGACCAATTGTGCTATAAACTTTACTCAGCTTATAGAAACTAAAAAACTTTTTCCTGTCCCCATTACAGTTCCTAGCTAAATCCAGTTCGTTTGCTCGCTTTGCTGCACTGTTTTTTTTTGCTTCACAGTGTCCCTAACTTTTCGATACGCCTGTAGATTTACGATATTTGAAGCTTCCTTAAGCACTCTAAATGCAGCTTTCTTAGCCTTAATTGCTTTTATCAAGTCTGGTGTAAGCCATGCTGGCTTTCCTATCCTTCTTTTGCGTCTTTGCTTTTGGGGGACATGTCTAAACTGAATTTCCTACAAGTAAGATTTGAACTTTTCCCACATTTCACAGGCATTAAATTGGAGAATTCTTCTTCCCATCTTGTGGCACTTAAAGCCGCTCTAGTGCAGTCAAAGTCTGCTCTGCTGATTTCCTCACAAATCACCTTGTCAAACTCCAGTTGCTGAGAATGTGGCAGGGTTCCTGATCGGTAGAAAGCTCCTATCCTCAGAGTATTGCTGTTGCCTTTTCCAACAGTGACATCAAGCCAAATGGATTCCACAGACACATTTTTATCCCCACCTGCTTCTTTTTGAGAACTGAATAAGCTATTCATATAGAGCACTACACCACCCCCTTTCATTGCGGGACCCCTATTGCACGAAAACATATTGTATCCCTGGATCTCATAGTCCTGCAAGTTATCTCCAAAATGCCCTTCACTGACCCATGCCTCCGTTATGCAAACAAAATCTGCTTCCTCCTCAGCAACATAACACTTGAACTCATTAAATTTGGACCGGATACTCTGAGCAATAAACATCATACACTTAACAAATGCTCCATAACCACCTTTGGCTTTTTCATACTGAGGAGTTCTTTTATCACTAAATGAACTATCACTCTGTCTCCTTGAACTACTACTGTCCCTATTTGCTGATTTTGAGGTTCCATTGCCTTGGCTTACACTATTGGAATATTCCTGAGTTGGCAATGCAATTTCATCCCTCCTCACTCCATTTCCTAGTTTCCCTGAAGGGCATGCTCGTACACTTTGCCTAACACATGGACCCCCTTCTCAGAGAAGTGCAGGCCATCCCTCTGATAGAGGTCCCACGATGCATAAAACCTGCACCACTCGTCTACAAAGGTGAAACCTAGCTCATGGCAGAGCTTACCTACCCTGGCGTTGGGTGCCAGAGGCATATATAAACCTATATACCTCTACAATTACCCGGTATATGGAGATATACCCAGTGTAATTGAAGCTAACTACTTAAAATCCTAAACTCTATCCTAAACTTTAACACCAAAAATACCAAAACTTATTCCTCTACACTACAGAAATCTAAGCCACGAGGCCGAGCGTAAAGACAAAATGGCGCTGGGCAGCCTCGCTAGGTTAATATAGTATAATTTGCGAGTTACAAAAGTACTTATCAGATCAAAACTAAGCAAAATGACCCGAGATGTCGACGCGCCCATAAACTCCAATCCAATCCAGATAAAAACTAGGTAAATATATTCACATAGGTAATTGCTAAACACCTATCCACAGCTTAGCCTAGTGCACTGCCCCGTTCTGCAACGACTTATCTGGTAAGTTGGAGCTCCACACCGACATGCTTCCACCGTGACACCTGGCGGCAAGCATGTTAATGCTTGCCGCAAACATATTAATTCGTGATATTAATGCTTACCCTTTGGTGCTCCATGCCAATGCACAGTTCAAACTAAGACGCATCAATGCTACTCAACTTTTTCAACGTTCCTATTGCTCCGGAACAAATTACTTTATTAAAGCACATACATCAAATATGTCAACTTAAGTCTCAAACAGCATGGACAGTAGGGATACCCAGACGTGTTATGAAGTGGGAGCCGAGCCCATAAAGCTCACGGGACGTGGGTAGAGGGTACACCCAGAAGTGTTATGAAGTGAAGCCCATAAAGTTGAAGTGTTATGATTTAATGAGTGGGGTTCTATTGTCCAATCAAGCTCCATAGCGGGGAAGTTCAACTAGGAACAGTAGCTTATTGTATTGCCTGTCTTGGCACTTTCCATGCTTTGGAAACTATTTCCATAATCATGAGCTGCGGTTTGCAAAAAAAAGAAGATAAATTCGAAGGCGCATTGTTGCCATGAAGTATCCACAACCTGTGGCAGCAAATACTGGGTGCTCTCTATTATATCATACCTCACCCGGGGACGTAGCTAGGAATTGCCAAAGAAGGGGGATTTTGCGAAGGTGGTCCAGGACTACGCCCACAATCTTCTAAGTCAATGGATTTCGTCCACTTTTTTTCGAGTGGGACTGATTTCTGCCCTTAGAAAATATAGTGTTTCTCTATTTTTTTAAACTCTTCTCATTGCGGTCCGATCCTCGGATCCTTCTACACATCTGTGTTCTGTGGTCGGCGCGGGCCGGGTATGGCACATCTGTGTTCTGTGATGGACGCCGGCCGCGTGTTACACATCTGTGTTCTGTGGTCGGCGCGGGCCGGGTATGGCACATCGGTGTGCTGTGATCGGCACGGGCCGCGTATGGCACATCTGTGTTCTGTAGTCGGCGCGGGCCGGGTATGGCACATCTGTGTTCTATGATGGACGCCGGCCGCGTGTTGCACATCTGTATTCTGTAGTCGGCGCGGGCCGGGTATGGCACATCTGTGTTCTGTGGTCGGCGCGGGCCGCGTATGGCACATCTGTGTTCTGTGGTCGGCGCGGGCCGGGTATGGCACATCTGTGTTCTGTGGTCGGCGCGGGCCGGGTATGGCACATCTGTGTTCTGTGGTCGGCGCGGGCCGGGTATGGCACATCTGTGTTCTGTGGTCGGCGCGGGCCGGGTATGGCACATCTGTGTTCTGTGGTCGGCGCGGGCCGGGTATGGCACATCTGTGTTCTGTAGTCGGCGCGGGCCGCGTATGGCACATCTGTGTGCTGTGGTCGGCGCGGGCCGGGTATGGCACATCTGTGTTCTGTAGTCGGCGCGGGCCGCGTATGGCACATCTGTGTTCTGTGGTCGGCGCGGGCCGGGTATGGCACATCTGTGTTCTGTGGTCGGCGCGGGCCGGGTATGGCACATCTGTGTTCTGTGGTCGGCGCGGGCCGCGTATGGCACATCTGTGTTCTGTGGTCGGCGCGGGCCGTCATGTAGGTCGGGCGGGGATCTTGTTGTGGCGCAGCGGGTATGGCACATCTGTGTTCTGTGGTCGGCGCGGGCCGGGTATGGCACATCTGTGTTCTGTGGTCGGCGCGGGCCGGGTATGGCACATCTGTGTTCTGTGGTCGGCGCGGGCCGCGTATGGCACATCTGTGTTCTGTGATGGACGCCGGCCGCGTGTTGCAAATCTGTGTTCTGTGATGGACGCCGGCCGCGTGTTGCACATCTGTGTTCTGTGATGGACGCCGGCCGCGTGTTACACATCTGTGTTCTGTAGTCGGCGCGGGCCGGGTATGGCACATCTGTGTTCTGTGGTCGGCGCGGGCCGGGTATGGCACATCTGTGTTCTGTGGTCGGCGCGGGCCGCGTATGGCACATCTGTGTGCTGAGGTCGGCGCGGGCCGGGTATGGCACATCTGTGTTCTGTGGTCGGCGCGGGCCGGGTATGGCACATCTGTGTTCTGTGGTCGGCGCGGGCCGGGTATGGCACATCTGTGTTCTGTGGTCGGCGCGGGCCGCGTATGGCACATCTGTGTTCTATGATGGACGCCGGCCGCGTGTTGCACATCTGTGTTCTGTGATGGACGCCGGCCGCGTGTTGCACATCTGTGTTCTGTGATGGACGCCGGCCGCGTGTTACACATCTGTGTTCTGTAGTCGGCGCGGGCCGGGTATGGCACATCTGTGTTCTGTGGTCGGCGCGGGCCGGGTATGGCACATCTGTGTTCTGTGGTCGGCGCGGGCCGCGTATGGCACATCTGTGTTCTGTGGTCGGCGCCGACTGCCCTCCGAACGGTCAATCGAGGCTAGTGCGGATACTTTCTAGTTATTTTAACAATATCTCCCCGTCCGACAGCCAAATATAGATACGTTGTTGTGTAAAACCCAGATATAGCTTCGAACAGACCTCTAGAGCATGCCAACGACGACAACATAATTAACCTGCCATTTATTTTGTTTAGAGTAGGGAAGACTACGGCGCTATATATGCCCGCGCCTCGGTCTGCCTTGACACGCGTCCTGGGGCCTCTGAAAATTACTTGCACTGGAGGAGGGGGCGTATTCCGCCCCTCTAAGATCTCGGCTCCTATTAAAGTTGGAGCAACGAAATTCGCAGGGTGCATGGGTACGATAGTGAAGTCCATTGTGCGCAAATGTCATGACTTTAGGTCAAAATCTTCAAGGTCAAATGAGGTCAAAATATCAACATTTTCTGGTTTCGCGTGGCTTGGCTTGTCATTGTTATGGATCATTGTGATTGTGTTTAAATGCTCCAAAGTGGACATCAATGATGTTTTTGACATTACTAATGATGCAATACAGATGCTAGCCCCAGAATTTGACCTGAAGTCACTTAAATAGCAGCACTTTATCAGGTCATTACCTGGTCCAGTAACTGGAACCGGGCAGCCCGCCAGGCTGCTCTGTTGAGCGGCTCGGCGCAATCGGTTTCGCAAGGAAAGGAGTGAAGTACATGAAAAGGTATGGAAACGCTTAGGTACACAATTACAAACAGTAGTCTTCAGGATGTGCAGGGAGTAACATGCAAAGTGACATCAATCGCATGCCAGTCAATTGGAATGTTACATGTATGACAACATTCAAGTTGATCAAGTTTGGTTCCATTAGCCTGTCACGAACTTGACCTGACTTGACCTCGATTACCTAACATGACTTTGGAATTATATAGCATAACAACATATATGAAACAAGTCATTAATGTTTCTAAGAACACTTCCCTTTTGCCAATATACGGAATGCGCATCAGCGCCCAATTTTGTGATCCGGCACTACGAATTTATTTTAATTTACGGCCCCTAACTTGAAAAATGTTCTGCGGATTTCCGTTTTTCTTGCATTAAGCAACGCACCGGTAATTTCGAAGCAAGTACACACAAAAATGGCGTATATCTACCGGTAAAATTTGGAGTTATGTACGAAAAGTCGGAGGTGTGGGGGATTTCGCCCCCTCCATGGCGCGTGTTAAAGGATGCTGCCATTTATCCTCACCATAATTCCATGGGCCGTCTTGCATTAAGGTCCTTTTGATATTCATCTCATTCGGTTAAAATTAATTCCCTTATTATGCCATAATTTTCGAGTTCCATACCGGGACGATCTATTTTGGGCTTTTGATTGCGCTCATGCATTTTTAAGGTCTCTTCCACATACCAAAACCTTTAGTCGCAACCAGTGACAGGCTTTCATCAGTAATGCTTTGTTTTAAACATAGAAATTCCAGTTACAACCATATGGCTTCTCCGGCTTGTATTCTAGCGGCAGAATATAGACTGCTTACATCTGTGACAAGGATAATGGGGTAGGGGGAAAGTACTTTATCCGGTTTCATTGCCATTTTCATAGACAGATTCAAGTATAATCAAGACATACCCTGTCAAAAAGATAATGTTCTCGAAAACTACTCGAGAAGCAAAAGTGGTTGCGTATACATGTCAAATTTCGGAAGCACAGGTGCTTCTTGAGGTTTCAAGAAGTCCAGCACTCAGAAACGCTGGCCCTGTATCAGGGGCGTCGATTTGTATCCTTTTCTGGTGGCCATGGCCCCACCAATGTTGATCTTGGCCCCCCAATGTTGATTTTGGCCCCCCAATAAGCCATGCTGTTTTTATGTTCATAAGAAAGCTAAAGGAAAAAAGAAGAAAACACCATGATGTATAGAAAACTTAGTTAATGTTAACCAGAGTATTTTGTACTGTAATGAAACAGATTAGGTTTAGATAGTGGACTGACTCTCTACCTTTTGCTGCAAAATTTAAAATTGTGCAAAAAAACAACAAAATAACTGGATTTCCCCCCCCCCCCACACTGTGGAAGTACAACTTGCATCATAAAATGCTGCAATTAGCAGATGCTGATGGATTAGAAATCAGATTGCCTTAAAAAAAAATTTGTTATGCCACTAAACAACAATTCCATTGTCATACTGATGTTTGTACACACTACCAATCACACTTGTGCTCAACTCGAGTTGAACCGAGAACCAACTCATGGATTAATTTTTTTATGAGTCACGAGTTGAATCAATTCTTTTCCCCAAAATATATCCTGAGTTGTAAGTTCAATCACATCTTTCTACAAAAAAATAGTTGAATCATGAGTCAATCATTCAAATCGCAATGAGTCACTGGAGTCTTGTGACTCAAATGCAAGCTATGAAAAAATGACATGAAAAAACATCTTTGGGAATAGCATGTCATGACATAAAGTAGGGAGCAAAACACAAAACAATTATCCATGCTTAGCATTAAAATTGTCAAATTGTCAGCTGCCAGTGAGAAAAGAATCAGGGGTACTGAAGTTATTCACGAAAAACCAATGACAGTAACCAGAAATAAGCACCTATTATTGTTAAGCTTGGTATTCATAATATCATGCATGAGACAATCATAGTGCCAGGAACACAAAACACAGAAATCGGTTGTGATTGTGAAAAATAACATGGAACCGAAACAGTCCTGCACTGCAACAGGCATCTGTACTGAATAAAATAGCGTTGACTTGTTATTTACCACACGCGCGTGTGAAGCGCATGTGACAAATAACAAACAAAAATGTACGTTTGCCAGCGGGTAGATCGAAATTATCCTCCAAGTCTGCATGACATCAGACGAAGATTTTTTCTTAAATATGATATCAACTTGGTTGTGGAAAACTTTTCTGAAATATTACGCTATGGTCACTTTAATTTTTGCTTTTCTACAAGCAAACATATTCGTCTTCAGCTCACCAGGTTAGTTATAAACTTGTCCCGTTCTTTCCAGTGAACATTTACAGTGGCGAGTAGACAGCTTTTATTTGTGCGTAGCCTCATGGACAGTAGCAATGCCATTATAAAAGCACCGCGTGAGAGTGATGTAGCTCGGTTGGGTATTATTGCACAAAATCATGCTCGAATTAGGTATGAATATGAACATGTATCTATGGATTTATTGGTGGCCAGTAAAACTGACATCAAACACACATTTAGGTCACGGCTGAAACTAATTCTACTGGAAAGAGGTGATCAGGCTCATGTGCATGACCCAGGGTAGAACGGAGCAGGTGTGGCACCGTGGTTGCTGTCTCAGTCTGATTGTGTTGCTGGTCTGTACGCATGATGCCATTGTGTGTTGTATGGTAGCCCAGATATGTACCGAGAAAGGTGCGAAATAAAGGCCATTATTATCTTATTTAAAATGGGATGGCAAAGTTCGACCCGATCGCGGCCATTGCCATCTCATTTTAGCATGGGGCCAAGTACTCATATTCTGCGGACAAACACAAATGTGCATGAGTGGAACAGATGACATTCCAGTTTGAACTGTACAATCATGGCACGGGCGTCGATTTGTATCATTTTGTGGGGGCTATGGCCCAACAAATGTTGATCTTGGCTCCTCAATGTTGATTTGGCCCCCCAATAATCTATGACATTTTTGTGCTGATGGAAAGCTAAAGGAAAAAATGGAAAATGGCATGCTACTTAGAAAACCTAGATAACACCAAACAGCTCACTTTGTAATTAAATGAAAGATTTTAATTGGATAGTGGATTGACTTTCCACCTCTTGCTGCAAAATGGAAAATTATGTGACAAAAATACAAATAGGAGTTGTATTTTATTTCTGGAAGATCATTTTCTGTTCAATTTTGGGGAGCTTTTCGCCCAAAAAAAAGACAAATAAAACAACTAAACTAACCTGACCTAACCAAGCCTAGCCAATTGTTTGCGTTATGGCAGCAAATGTCTGTATACATTTGTCTAGTTACCACCTTAAGACACAATATTTTTGGTTAGCCTAGGTTTGATTAGGTTTTTTTCTTTATTCTACGAAAATAAATTGCCTGATATTTTTCTAATTTTGTTTTCAGAATTGTTTTCTCCAAAAGCAGGTTAGACTGAAGTTAGGTTAGGTTATCTTATATTTTTAATGTAATTGTTTTTATGTTATGCTACCTAACTCAAAGCCAATTTTTGTGTTATTTTGCTCACAACATGAAAATTAAGAATTTGTACAGAAAATGAGTGATGCATCATCTTAGTCACCTTCATGAACATTGCATTTAAAATATATATTCCAAAAATTAATAAAGCACGCAAAAGCGCAAATTTCTCATCGTACCCTCTGGAAATACATACTTTCCACTGGGGAGTATGAATAACGCCCAGAAGGGTTATGGAGTTAGGTTATATAGCATCAAAACAAAGTTAAAACAGATGTAAGATATCCTTACGTAACCCGGCCCAACTTCCCATGCAAGAAATGAATTGTTTTTATTGGAAATTTTCCAGGCCATTTATGAATTATTTTTAACTCAAAAGGCCTAACCTAACCTAACCTAAACTAGCCGGTACTGCTATTTTAAAAGAAAATTACAGACTTTAAATATACTTCCTTTTCTCACAAAGCCTAATCTGACCTGACTTAACCAACCTTCACTCCTTTGTATGCTTCATGGAGGTAAAATGTGTGTAGAACGTGTCTGTCGGTTACCTTAAACTGCAATAATGCCTGGCTTTTTAGTTTTTTTCTTTTTCATTTTATGGTTATCTCCCATTAACGTGCTGAACACGATGTAACCGCTCATTTCCTCTGCACATGCGTACTTTTGAATAAGGAGGCAACATGACTCCCAAAAACGGGTTTGGATTTGAGTAATATAAGATTAAAAATAATGTTCAGAGTAAAGAAAAAGAAGATGTAACACAACCTTACTTAATCTAGCCTAGGCTTCCATGCATTAAATACAATTATTTTCTCATGGAAAATTTCCTAACATTTTTTTTGTTCGCAAACATTTTCAAAGTAAAACGTTTCCTAACGTAATCTAGCTTGAACTGTTTTTGAATAAAAACAAATTTTTGAAGGAAAAACTATCTTACAACAAAAGCCTGGCCTAACATAACTCGGCAAAACCTTTGAATGATTCATGGAGGTAAGATGGGTGTACAACTTGTTTTGTGGTTACCTTAGACTGCAATATTCCCTCTTTTGTCTTACATGGTACACATGATGGGAGCATTGCACTTATTGCTTCACAAAGAACAAGAGCATGTTGAAAGTGTTATATTTGAGGAAGTAATTCCTGGGCTAACAACATTTACCCAGTTGCTAATTTTCAAGTCAGATCTGCATCATTTGTGTTAAGAAACATGATAAATTCATCGACATCCATGATGAATTCACAAATACACCGGTTTCTAGATAATAAGTTATTCTGATGATCTCTGATGTAATTTGGATGCATCTTATGTTCATATCATTGGAAAATGACAAGTTTTCATGACAGAAGTAGGCGAATTTAAAGTACTTATATATCGTCATATAAGTGGTCAGTTCACTAACAAGACAACAAATTCACTTAAATAACATTAAAAACAGCAGGTGGCTCACTCTTTTTTCGAGTTTAAAATCGGTGACAGTGCTTTCTTGAATCATGATTGAAGCGGATGAAGGAAGTGTATTCCTTTGAATGTAGAAGTCCTTTGAACCATATGTTATGTCCTTCACAGTGCTGCTCCATCCATCTTCAACTCCAACCTTGACAAAACTTCAGGAGCGCATCTATCTCCAAAGTAGCCTGTGGAAGAAACCATGTAGTACATCATAACTACTGTGATCTAAATTATGTTGTATCCCTGTTGCCTTATCATCCATCCTTGCCGATCCATGTAGCAGATGTTTGATTTTCCTCAAACTATCTGGAGAACTTGGGAGTTGAAATCACGTGTTAGTGATGAACCAGATGAACTACTCCTGGATTCTTATATTGCAGTATTGCATTGTACAGTGGCATACCGAATGGGGGGAGAGCATTGTGGGCAGTTGCTCCCACCCTTCTGATAGGTTGTGGGACCCCCAATAATCCGCCAAGCTCAGGAAAAAAATTGTGACATGTTCCATAAAAATTCCACTTTTTGATATATATATTATCCGACGGGCCTTTCTTCTCTCGGTTCTTCCCTCCAAAAAAAAAAAAAAAACAACCACCCGCAGAGAAAAAAAAAAAAAAAAACCCATGAGAAGGGAAGGGGAGAGAAAGCCAAAGCAAAAAAAAAACAATCTCTGCAAAACGGCAGGTCCAAACAAAAAAAAAAAAGGAGAAAAAAAAAAATAAAAATTAAGGGGTTTAGTAAAAGTGATGGTGAGGGAGCCCCAAAATTCCTTAATAATTCGGGAAAAAAAAAAAAAAAAAAAAAAAAAAAAAAAAAAAAAAAAAAAAAAAAAAAAAAAAAAAAGTTGTGTGGGGTTTTGGTGGGGGGCCCCCCCCCCCCCCCCCCCCCCCCCCCCTTTAAAAAACACCCAAAAAAAAACCAACCAAATGAAACCCCCCCCCCCCCACCCCCCACCAAAAACAAAAAAAAAAAAAAAATAAAAAAAAAAAAAAAAAAAAGAAAAAAAAAAAAAAAAAAATATTATAAAATTTATATATAAATAAAAATAAAAAAAAAAAAAAAATTATATATATATATATATATATATATATATTTTTTTTATATATATATATATATATATATATATATATATATATATATTTTATATATATACATATATATACTTATATATATGTATATGGGAGTTTAGATTATGTTTCCTACACATGTCTGCATGTACATCCGTCCGTGCATATAGCAATATGAACTGTTCATTTGAAGATAAACAAAATTTTCTGCAAACTGTTTTTTTTTCAGTAAAAGAATTAAGTTCAGTTTATAAGTGTCAAGGAATCCGGCGTACTGCACTGCACTGTATCCAAGCTTACCAGGGTAGTCAATAGCTCAGATGAAACACTTAGTGTCGGGGTGAGGTTCGCCTCCCCATAGATCGTGGCAGCGGTCGGCCGTTCCGGTTGACGCCAGCAATGGACACGATTCATCTTATCAAACACTCATTTGCTGGGAAGGTGGTTTATTTGCTATCTGATTTGAAAGAGAACAATGGCATTCATTTCTTCAGACACCAGAAATGCTTGAAGCATTTAAAAATTCGCATATGAACTCATCACTTTGTGATGGGGCGAAATCTGTGCAACGTCACAAATGAGGAGTTCAGCGATGCTCGACTGTCGGCCATTTAATCCTGTACAAGAAAGCTGCCGATGTCGTTTCAGAGTTGACACATATCCGATGGTCAAAGCAGAGCGCATCCGCGAGAAACGGTTCTTTGTTGCAAAATATAACAACCCAGACATTAGTAAGCCAGAAGCTCTATTCTGGCCTCCCGAGGCCCGACAAAGTCAGAAAATGTTCAATGGTGGCGCACTCCGACACGGTCGCCTGTCGTCGCTAGGCAACCGCTACCGGGGACGCTTCCGATGTGATTAGGTTTCTGCAGAGTGAAACAGGACAATTGGACGGGTCAGCATTCTTCGCAGAGCTGACTACAAAACATACAAGCAAGCATACAAACATACAAGCCTCTCCACTGCGTGGCTGGTTGATTGACATTAGTACTTTCTGAAATGTTTGTGCAAAAGGTAAGACAATTATCACTACATCCCGATTTCCAAACAATAGGATGCAGCCATCATATGCGGTTACGTTGGTTTGGCATTGGGGGATGCCTCTCGCGTTACTCGCCCCTCAACGCCATGCAATATACCATCATGAATGTCATGCAATACACATTACCTCTCAATACCATGCAATATCTCACCTGAACATCGCACACAGTGCCACACACTACCCACCCTCAATGCCATGCCTACCCCATCCTCATCATCATGCAATGGCCCAGCCCAGCACCACACAGCACCAAAATTCACACTCAATACCATAAACGACCCCGCCCCCAACGCCACTCACTAGCGCACAGGCTACCCTCACCGGCGCACAGACCACCCTCGGCCGCAAATCCGGCTGTCCGGTGGCTGCCTCCGACCGTGGCCGGCTGTCCGGTGGCCGCCTCCACCCGTGGCCGGCTGTCCGGTGGCCGCCTCCACCCGTGGCCGGCTGTCCGGCGGCCGCCTCCGACCGCGGCTGGCTGTCCGGTGGCCGCCTCCACCCGTGGCCGGCTGTCCGGTGGCCGCCTCCACCCGTGGCCGGCTGTCCGGTGGCCGCCTCCGACCGTGGCCGGCTGTCCGGTGGCTGCCTCCGACCCGTGGCCGGCTGTCCGGTGGCCGCCTCCGACCGTGGCCGGCTGTCCGGTAGCTGCCTCCACCCGTGGCCGGCTGTCCGGTGGCTGCCTCCGACCGTGGCCGGCTGTCCGGTGGCCGCCTCCGACCGTGGCCGGCTGTCCGGTGGCCGCCTCCGACCGTGGCCGGCTGTCCGGTGGCTGCCTCCGACCGTGGCCGGCTGTCCGGTGGTGGTGTGGTTAAGTGTGGGTGTCTGTGGGAGCGGGACAAGCCGAGCTGACGCGTTGAACACACAGTGCGCGCTGTTGGATGGTTATGTGGAGTTGCAAATGTACGTTAGGACAAATGTACGTATGGAAGATGTACGTAAGCAAATGTACGTAAGCACAGATGTGCGTATGGCTACTGTACGTAAGCGCAAATGAACGTAGGGCAAATGTACGTATGCGCAACAGTACGTAAACGCAAATGTACGCATGCGCAAATGTACGTATGCGCAAATGTACGTAAGCGCAAATGTACGTATGCGAAAAAGTACGTAAGCGCAAATGTACGTAAGGGCAAAAGAACGTGGGCGCAAATGTACGTACTCACAACAGTACTTAAACGTAAAAGAATACAAGAGGAAATGTACTATGAGCCAATGTGCGTACATTTAGGCGTGCGTGCCTTTGCGTTTAAGCACATTTGGTTTCGTATATATGCCATACGTACATTTGCTCTTACGTACATTTGCGCTTAAGCACATATGCGCTTACGTACATTTGGGCTTACGTACATTTGCGCATACGTACATTTGCGCATACTTACATCTTCCATACGTACATTTGCTTTACATACATTTACGTCACATACATGCGTCCGGTTACCAGAGTTGTCCGTTATTTCAGTATATTACGCCCCCGCGTCTTCACTATCTGATGGCTGTGTCGTCAAATCGGATAAGTGCATCCATGTGTTTTGTATTTTTGGTCACTGTTGGCATGGGGCCTTCTGAGTTTCTGTGCGTGCCACCACTGGACAGCCCCGGGGAATGGGTGTTGCATTTCTCCACGGCAAAATATTTGGGGCGTGGACATTCAGGTTTTTTCTTCACGTCTGAGCAACGCCCGAAGGCCTAGTGACACATTTCAAAAATATTGAGACATCCGTCTTCGTATCCTCAGTTCTGATGGAGATCGTAGACAATGGAACAAGGTCCTTGTTCGAGGTCCGAAGAAGATTCCTGGAAAACTATGGAAGCTAAACGAAACTGGTACATTTTATAGTGCATCCCCCTCCCCTGATCAGTGACACTAAATCGGAGGAGTGTTTGGGTGACGAAGTCCGTTTTCCCAACAGTGGAGTGTTCACTAGATCAGTGACTAGAAAGTGACTAGATTAGTGGCTAGGAAGTGACTAGATCAGTGGCTAGAAAGTGACTAGATCAGTGACTATAAATATAGATTGACACTATGCCAATGTAAAATATGCAACAACAATAGTCGGAAGTACGTAGAAGTAATTTGGGAGCCCTTGGCCCCAATTATTGTTAATACTTTACCTGTGAAGATCGGGCCGCTGTAAGGATTTCCGAGTGGTGCGTAACAAAAGCTCGTGTATGGTATATAGAGAAGTCGGCCGATAGAAGGATATCGTAGTGGGAGGGAGTGAGAGAGGGGGAGGTGAAGGTGCAGTCGGAAAAGTTCGATTATGAAAGAACTCCTGATGAGCATTGGGACTTCGCAGTCCGGCCGGCGTTCGTCACTCCTCATAACGTGAATTGTGACGAAAGTTAACATCCACGATGAACGCACGCTCAAGATCGGATGTTAATACCTATAATTTGGATGGGCGCTGTATGACCGAAGCAGTCGATGCGCCCCTAAGCTCAAATAACCAACCAACCTATAATTTGGAAAGCGGTGACATATGGTCCGGTTCGCGATAAGCAATGTCTGAACCTGGATATGGATATATTCCACAGGTGATCACCGCTCAACCAAATACCCAGAAATATTAGCTTGTTTCCATGGTAGGTTTTAATTGGAATTGGATTTCCACAATGAATCGAATCCGGATTACAAGGACCATTTCCATGACCATTCGCAAGGCAAGCAGGATTACATGTAGGGTTGCACATGCGACATTTCCCTTCAACACCCAAAAAACGTATGCCACATCGGCGTGGGCTGCGTCGTTGCATGAGAGACTCGAAGAGGGCTTGCTGTTATTTGCGAATTTATGATGTCGTATTTTGCTATATTATGTTATACATTATATTATGTATAATATTATAAACTTGGTCACCCTTCACCAAAACCCTTAAAAAACGACGCCGGCGCTGACAGCAAGGGAAGCAGGAAAAGGATGCGAAGTGAGTGCTACCATATGCCGGATATCCTCGGGAAATCTTCTTTCTAAGCCGGATTCTGAAATCCAACCTAGTTAGCTGACGAAGGCGTTCCCATGGCTTCTGAAATCCGGATTGGTAGGGAAATCGGGATTTGCTAGTATCATGGAAACGGGCCTAATGTTTTCGAGATTTCTTTGTTCAGATTTTATATTACAATGCACACGTATCTCCACGTCGCACTCCACCGATTTGTGTTTGACCGATGTCCTGAACTGGAGAAGCTATAGGCCAGCATTAGTCACGCGCTGGGCCGCGCTGAAATCGCCAGGGTTCTTGCGTAAACGTTTTCGGCGAAGTAGTGGCGTTTGTCGGCCTTCTTTGTCGTTGTTCAGTGATCACTCCTGCTGGTTCCTTCTTTGTCTTGGATGCACATTGCTGGCTGTTATAGAGAAGCTCCGATCGTTTCCTTTCTCAATAAACTTGAGGATTTCAACCATGACGAAGCCTGAGTGCATTGTAGTTCAGGGACGTATCGACTGGGAAGGCCATATATCATGTAGCCTGAGTGTGAAGCTTTTCGTCATAAATAGGAACAAAGTTTGGATTCCGTCGACGTAATTAGCCATGCATCATGTGTAATTTCACCCCTTTTGGTTTTACCTTATACATATGAAATAATCTCCTTTATACACAGCTGTTTTTCTTTTACAACGGTGACGTTGCAAAATAGGCATGCACGATTTTTATTATCGCTTCAGGTGGAAAATATCTCACGGCATTCCTGAGGATCACGGCAAGTGAAACGGCATTCCATGCGATACACGTAATACATGGCAAGCGTGAGTAACGACGATGACTAGATGATTCAGGTGGCCCTGTGTCTGCAGATAGCAAAATATTGTCCACCACACGCCAGGAAATCCTGAATGGCGATGTGCTGAATCACCCGTTGCTTTCACAAGCCACCGTCAACTACGGACGCCTTAACGGGCGGTCTGGAAACAGACACCATGCAACACTCCACTGATGGGGAAGTCAGACGGCGACACTCAACACTCCACTGTTGGGGAAAAATGGACTTGGTCATCCACCACTCCTCCAATTTAGTGTCTTAGAAAGTCGTCCATGACTGTGATAGTCCCTTCGCAAAAACTGCCGCCAGTGGCGGTGGCTGGAGCTCAGTCGGGGACGGATCAGGGGTTATGGGCACAAGCTGTCCATTCCCAGGTCGCTGTGGGCGGACCAAAAGACGCAGCTTTGCGTATTACTTCGCGTACCTCACGAACCCTTCAGGCGTTCCAAGCGACGGCTTCTGGCGGTCGGTAGTTTCTCCGAGCCCGCAGCCGGCACGTGAGCCGTTCAGGTGAAGCAACAACTCGGCTCGACCTCGAGCAAGCTGTGACGGCACTGCGCAGTTGTCTGGCCAGCTAACGGTCGGGCCGGCCTGACCTCGAGGGGTTAAGCGCGGCTGAGGAGTGTCCAGAACGGGCCGGTCGGCGGCCGACGTGTCCGCAACAGTGTCACAACCCCTTCACTGGGACCGGGACCAGCTGGCGGTCACGCTGCCGGTAGGTCTTGGCAGCCGCTGGCTTGATGAAGATCACCTGCCGGCTTAATGAACCACTCTAATGTGCTGGCCATGAGCCTCTAAGCTTCACAGGTCACAGCACATACATAAGCACACATGACCAGGCAGAGGCGCAGCCAGGATATTCTTACGGAGCGGAGGAACACGCAGCAATGAGATGAAGCAGAGAACACTGTCGGCGCGCTTCGCGTATAGAAAATGTATTGTTTCGGGTGGTGAATATCTGAAAAAAATATCATTTGCTCTAGTGTATTTTTCATTGCTGAGGAGGGCGAAGAGATCCTGCCCTTTGGCTATGCCTATATGAGTAAGCTTACTTGTGCAACGGTGTGCAGGGTGCAACGGTGAAAGTGAGAGAGTGAGAGAGCGTGAGATATTTCCGGCGAAGTGTATAAAAAGTATGCTTCTGATTGTGATTGAGCCTCAGGGTTCTCTATCAGCGGTAGTAGGTTTGAAACCCATTTTTTCGCACGTTCAATGGGGCGAAGCATACATTTGTCATGCTGATGTTTTCCTTTTGACATAGGGTATGAAGCCTTCTATGAAGTTTTCTGCCTCTAGCATATGATTTCGGCGCTTAAGATAATCCAGATAGTTCAGCCATTTACTCACTAAAGACAGCTGGTTCTGGATCATCGCTTCCGCTTAGAATTCAAGGCCGAACACTTGGTTTCGAAAATATCCATGGACAAGAATGGGAATCCTCTGCCGACCAGACTTGTGGCCGGTGCCACACCCCTGCTAGAAGTATGACCAGAAATAGGCTGGTGCCGAATTTTGAGGCACTACAGAGCCAGCCAACTCTATTTTGTGCCACTATGTTTATATTGAACCTGCCACGACCAACATGTGCAATGCCCTAATAACATGAGATAACGTTTTCAGCCTACCCCATAGTCTTCGCAACATACAGGAACTGCAGCTCTGCCCCGTCTGTACATGCACCTTCATCTATGGTCCCTCGGTTCCCCCAAAACTGTAGTCCCCTCGTGTCAGCCTGTGTCATTTCTGCAGCTGTACTCCGAGCTGTGACTCCTCCCCATTTGCGGCCTACCCCACCTACAGTGTAGCAGCTCTGTGCCCTGTGTGCAGCGGCTAATTCCTCTCAGTGCCCGGCCTGCTCCACCTACAGTGTCGCAGCTCTGTGCCTATATGCAGCGACCAATTCCTCTCAGTGCCCGGCCTGCCCCACATACAGTGTGGCAGCTATGTGTCCTGTGTGCAGCGGCCCATTCCTCTCCGTGCCAGCCCTGCAGGTGGCACAAAAGGGTGGCGGGTCCGCCTACCATGGCCCATACCTCATACATTCACATAGCCAGACACACGAGGCTCAGGCGCTCACGAGGAGGTCGACTGTACCTCATCAACTTCATCGTGAGCGTCGATTCTTCGGTTTCCGCTTCCTCGTCGGAGATCGGCAGCGGACTTAGAGAGGAGGGTTGTGCGATGGGCATGACACGTACATCATGGCAAATCTGGTGCATTCTGGAGTGTGACATGACACGTACATCATGGCACCTCGGATGCAATCGGGAGTGTAGCGTGGCTCGTACATCATGGCACCTCGGGTGTAGTCGGAAATGTGACAGCTTCCCATCAAAATACAGCTCTGGGGAAGTCCAAGCACGCATCTTGAGGATGGCAATGAGTGTGCCAAGTGGACAGTGAAGTATGCTTCTGATGGACGTCAGAGCATGCTTAGTGAAAGTCAGAAAATATATCTGGTGAACGTCAGAACACGTCTATGATGAACATCAAAGCATGCACATGTCGAGCGTTACGTATTATATCTGGTGAATGTCAGAACCTGCCCGGTATGTCGATGCGTGAGGTGGGTGTAACAGCTTATTCGGTGGAGGTCGGATTTTTTTTGGTAGATGCCGGTTGCTATTCTTCTGGCAGATTGCAGCTGGGTGACATGTGGTAAGCACCGAGCTGTGAATCTGGAGAATATCCGGGTGCAAGCTTGACAGGCAACGAGAAGTGACATCGGAAACCACATATCTGGAAAGCATACGCGGTGATGTTTTCCGGTATCGTGGATCATCAGGCCATAGCTCCAAGGTTCCCGGTGCGACCGCCGGGACCTCAGGGCCCATCATCCCTTGCAAGGCCGGGCAGAGGCGCAGTACGCAATTCGAGGAAAACCCTTAGCGTATCCATATAAGGGCTGCGCTCAGGTGCATAAGTGGCGTAGCTTGAGCATAATATGGATGTCCACCTGAACGTCGTGCTTACCCTCCTACAGAACAAGCACCCATTATCGTCACAGCTCGGCGACGGTTCTTCGTCTACCGAACATCTTCTCCAGCCTGCCCATCCGAGGGATTTGGCCGCTACCCTGCCGTCATATCGCCGCCATGTCGCATTAAGGTACAGCCGCGGAGCAAAGTCGGTGCGTTGCGTGCTACGAGACAAACCTGATGATGCCCTATTTTCACACTTCCGGTTAGCTAGTGACTCTCTAGGTTGGCAAATAAAAATTGTCAAGCCCAAACGCGGGCATAAGCGACTGCTCGTCGGGAAAGGCACGCTATATTTGGTGTCAGAGTCGCAGGAAAAGCACCATACTGTAGCTGATGATTCACAAGCATGTGCATTTTACCTAGTCTCGCAACGCACTTGGTTAACGGGTCAGATCATGACACACACCACAGTTAACACAAACCGTGTCAGGCAACGATTTCTGAAGGCTCCTGCATGACCGCTTTGAAGTTACAAGGGACTTAAATAGTCGTTGAACTCGACCTCAAGCTGTGTTCTTCAATCAGACCTGAGTATTCTTCCATGCATCTTGTCTTTGAAGAAGGTCATTGAAGACCAATCTAGGTCAACAACTTCATCTAACCTTTGGAAGGTCACACATGGTCTGAAAACATCTAGAAGCACGCCATACGCATTGGCACATGCAGTGTAGTAAAACCGACAAAATGTATCATTCCTATATGAATATATCAAGCATACCCCTCGAAGTGCATTCGAAGTTCGGTGACCTGAAATGACCTCACCGTTTTTTTGTGCAAGTGAAGTCCATGCAGGAGGATCCCACTAACTTGCTCTGCCTTGCGGGTTTCTCTTTTGTGGCTGGGAAAAGGCATGAGGTAGTGGCGGCACAACTCCCCGGAGGAAGGTGGCAATGGTGGCACAACTCCCCGGAGGCAGGTGGCAGTGGCAGCACAGCTCTTCGTTGGCATGGTAGGCACAACTTTCAGTGGTAGGCACGACTCTTCCAATAACTATGCTAAAGTCCACACCCGGCCGGTGAGACGCAAAAGAAACTGTGGATGGATTCACTCTGAAAAAAATGTTTTTGTCGTCAAACGCCTTCATAATTGAAAATATTGCATAGGTGAGCTGCTGAAATCATAGGAGCAGCGAGTGCTTTTGCGGTTATTCTGGCCGGCCTTCTTAATGTCAGGCCAAACTATCCGGACAATTACGGAGGGAGAAGCACATGTTTGAGCGAAATATCGTCTTCCCTTCATGACGCCACCATTATTTTGGGCACCTCCCGCTTCTTTGCCGCTTCTTCTGGAAAAATTATTTGCGATTTTTTTCCTTCAATTTCACTAACTTTATCATGTGTGTCTTAACTAATGAGGACAAGCAAAGCTGTGCAAACAAGCTTTACACCAGACACTGCAGAAAACATCTGCATGAAATGACATAAAAGCGGAATTAGGTTTGATCTCTCAATACATCTGTGGTACTATCCGATGACACGGGCGGGCTCAACCGGCAACTTCTTCACCCCTCACTCGAATGGTTATTACTGACCGCTCTGACGTTACCTGAAACTGTTACAAGCAGTACAATTTGGAATAAATCGTCGGTAGCTTGCACAAGCTTTTTACCTCGTAGCCTGCCAAGGACGAGGATGATATGCAAGGGGTATTTAGATGCAACATCGATAATTCTGGAAGCCTAACATTACACGTATGATGTTATGTGAAGAATCCACCGCCATATCAATCAGACATCGCGAATCATTTCTTCGAGGCGTTTTTTCCTATTGTATTTATGATAAATGCAGAGCTTCGACATTGGGCGCCAGAGCCTCCTCCACACATTACAAAGGACCAAGCACTCTGACAGGGCCCGCGCTGCACTCATCACGACCACGTGGCCTGCCGAATGGAATCCGGTCGGGTGTCTGTTCAGGTGCTGATAGTTGTCTGACCAGTAGCCACGGCCATCACCTCTGCGGGGACAGGAGGACGGGGGGAGTGGGCACGTGCCCACACCAAAGCTTCCTGGAGCTTAACATTATGGTTGCAGAGCCGCGTGGCAAAGTCGACCTAAGCAATCATCTTTTCCACCCCTCCCCCGAGGATCTAAAATCCGTGGCGGCGCCCACGGCAATGACCGCACCTGGCGGCATCTCCCGAATACGGAGACTGATCTCGGGCGGCTCGCGCGCTGCCAGTTCCGGATTTGGAGCGACGCCGGTTGGCCACCAACGGACGCCGGTCAGGCACGGCGCGAGGCTCTGACAGCCGGGCCGCGCCAGCAATCACCGGCTGCAGACGGTTACTACCCGGACCACGGGACCGCGTGCATGACGCCACAGCCGAGCCCACGTCACTACAGCCCACGTCGGCGCGGGCGGGCAGGGGCGGGGAGGGGGGCAACACTTCCTGCAATGGATCGACATCGCGGCGAGAACACATCATCCCCTCCCACCCCAGTCGCGTGAACCGAAGTCGGGCAGTGGCGTGAACCGTGAACCGGCCGGCACCACGTGCCGGGTGGTCCGGGGAGGGGGGTGCCATCGGCGGTGGACTGGACACGGACAGCCACCTGCCCGCCGCCGGCCACACACATCTGCTGCGCGCAACACCTCGACTGCCACCTGCTGCGCCGTCGGCTAGCCGTCGGGCCGCCGCCGCCGCCGCCGCAGAGGTCACCAGGCCACCTGTAACCCCACCAGGCCACCTGCCAGCCCCGGGTCACCGTCGGCCGGTCGACAGCGAGGCGACCTTCGGCTTGGCACAGGGCGCCGGCGTATCCCAACCGTTTCCGGGTCAGCCGAGCCGTGTGTCCGGTCGTCTGTGATCCGGGTTGTACTGCAGCAGGCGAGCGATGGCACGGGCCCGGGCCCTCCAGTCTCCCCGGGGTGCATCTGCCGGATGTGGTGCCGGCAGCTCCGTGTGTCGTGAACACACATCCTGCATGAGTTATGATGCTCGGATCACTAAGGATCAGTGAGGGCCACGTGCACCTAAGCTTATTGTTGGGCTTAGTTGTGCTCGGACCCAGAGACCGGCTAAGCTACCTTCTTAGTGATAGGACGTCAGTTTCATGTCCCAATCCATAACATAGGAACAGCTGGATCGAGCGGGAAATTAAATTTATTCACAACTCAGTGAATACCGCTGCAATGTACCAACCCACTATATATATATATATATATATATATATATATATATATATATATATATATATATATATATATATATATATATATATATATATATATATACATATCGCGTAATCGTATATACAATAGCGTAATCGGATGGATAAACTTATGCATGATGACATGAACACACACACGCACAATGTGGTGGGGTCCTCAAATGATCACGTTTCTCTCATTAACCCGCCCGGTCTCGGAGGAGAGCCCTTTTACGCCACGGAAGGCCTTCTTGTGCAAGGGAGAAATCTGCAGGGCATAACACTGCGAAATTCTCAGCACCATTTCGTTGATGCCATTTCAGTACTATTTTTTTGGCGTCTGAGATGAAGGCTTCAACCTCAGGTTATGCAAGATTATTGGCCTAGCTCAGGTCAAAGAGTACCGCTTAAAAAATATATCAGGATTGATAACGCAATTGCATAAAAACAAAATCGAAATGAAGCTCGCTATGTGACTGCAATTTAGCATTGCCCACATACATCCATACCTCTGAGGTTGATGTTTGATTTTGATGCCGGGCCGGTGACTTGAGGTCACGCCAATCTTGCACCAGTTTCCTATTTTTAGTATGTATGTTCTTCTAACCACATTTTTCCACTTCGGATGCAGACATATGATGCGAAGTTACTTATCCAATTTGATGAACCTTCATCAAGTGCCCTGTCTAGACACTTTTGTTTGTATGGTTTGTGTCGAGTGTTCATGGCTTAAATAGAATCAAACCTGTACTACACGACCTAAGGTACGCAATGTAACCAAACTATTAATGATAGTCAATGTCATTCGAGTTCATTGTTCTGACATTTTTTAAAGGTCATATATGTGAACATATATTGAAACAAAGCTAACCAAGTAATTACAATTTGGCAGTTCTTCAAACACGTTTATCTTGGATTTATGTTTGAGATCAGGACGGTGAGATAAGGTCAATGCCAATTTTCGCCCACGATTGACCAATGTGACTATATGTGCAACATGCGCTGTGTAATTAGCTATCCAATGGCAATCGTTTCCGTTTCTCTGCGAACTCCGTGTCCTTGCCAGAAATGGAAATATGGTAGAAATAAAATTGTTTAAGTAATTTTGTTCTGAAAAAACGACATTTTTTGTTTCACAATTACTTTAACATCTGAAGTGATGCAATTCTCCGATCATGTTCGCCGAGAACTTTCTGGTGATACTCGGTTCGCTTTGGTGCATCGCTTAGGTTGGAGGTTAGGGGGAGGGGTGCATGTAACAACAACCCGGAGTGTGACGATCTGACAGGATAATTAAGTCAGCTTAAATATTACCCGGCCTACTTTTTCTAACCATCAAGTGTAGTGTATTGGCCCATGTTTGCTATGGCTGGAAACAGGAAAGTTTTCTTCGTTTTGAACTAAAACTTGAGTGCATTATTATCACTCATAGCATACGTCGGATAACTACGCCCCACCCCCCACACACACAAACCCTCACTGGTTGGTTGTTTAGGAAATGCGGTTCTTCTTTGGTTGAGTAGTATGCACCTCATCACGAAATGAGGCGTGGACACCAGCCAATGTTGCATCTCTTTTTTAGCAGCTTATACAAAATCAACATTTCTGACGCGTTTTATTTACTACCGGACAAAGTGAGCTTTATGTTATTTTAGGATTCAAGCAAAAAGAAAATGCACAGTTGTCTGGAACCTAGCAGTAAGAAGATGAACATTTGTCGGTAACCTAGCAATAAGAAGATGACCAGTTGGCGGCTTAGCATGATATTCAGTTTTGACACTGGTCCTCGCTTCAGTACCATCCATGCGGAGATGAGTAGCCTAGGGGTAAGTTGCTCGTCTCACAATCGAAAGGTTGTGGGTTCGGGTCTCACCTGTCGCCACTCTCCGCCCGCGACCAATCCGCGTGAGAAATTGGCGACGCTACATGACTCAAGGGTCGGATGTGTCAAAAAACCAATAACCAACCAGTACCATCCATGCGGCCAGCATGTGGGCACCTAGCAATCGGCTACTGCATCTCAAGTAAGAAGCTACTTCAAAACAAGCATGCCACATAATTTCACCAGCCAATTGTCTCGACTAGCTCCGACTTGTGGAGAACGTGCCCATAACACTAATGTGGGCTTGCTCTAGTGTTATTTTCACTAATAAGTTTGCGATTTTGCAGGTGTGCCAAAGAAGAATAGGTCTGATATAGGGTTTTCCCCTATTTTTTTCCGCAGTTCGTATTTCTCAGGTTCGCCTAAGCGCGTCTGAGGGACCGAGAACCGTCCTTGTGGGCATGGGTACCCATATAGTGCATTGTAAGACCCATGGCCTCGCAAAGTGGGCTAGTCCCCCACCAATAATTACAGTTTTGCCATGGGACTCTGGATACATCTAACCCAATCGAATTCGGCCCCCTTGCCTCAATGCATTGATTGGCCCCCAATGATTTTCGGAACTGACGCCGCTGCCCAGAGAGCCGGGTGGCCGTTGCCTGTAGGGCCGGGTGGCTGTTGCCTGCAGAGCCGGGTGGCTGCTTCCTGTAGGGTCTGGTGGCCGTTGCCTTTATAGGGTCGGGTGGCAACTGCCTGTAGGGCCGTGTGGCCGCTGCCTGTAGAGCCGGGTGGTCGTTGCCTGTAGGGCCGGATTGCCGTTACCTGTAGGGCCGGATTGCCATTGCCCGTAGGGCAGGATTGGCGTTGTCTGTAGGACCTGATTGCCGTTACCTGTAGGGCCGGGTTGCCGTTGTCTGTAGGGCAGGGTCAGGTAGCCGCTACCTGTAGAGCCGGGTGGGTCCATGCGACCGACTACAGGGCAGAGTTCTCCGCCACCCATCGACCGATAGACCTCGTCACGCTGACAGGCGGTCATATAGTTACGTGGTCCCCAGACACTCCCTCAGCATACAGGGGGGGGGGGGGACCAGTGGCAGCGCAACACGGCCCCGCTGGGATCGATGAGGCCGGACAGTCCATGATGCCGGCAGGGTCCGGAGATAGATCGGCAGCGGGTCGTCGGACGACGGAGAGGGAACCGCAGCGGGTCGTCGGACGACGGAGGGTTTATTCCCAATAGGCAAATTAGACTAGCCAGGGTTAAGCACCCTTCATGGCGGACCAGGAAGGTAGAACAATTACTGGAGTCAACGAAATAGGCATTCAAGAAACTAAAAGATGATAAAAGAAACTAAAAAAACTCTGAGGCTAACCTCGAATCATATGAAATACCTAGAAATAAAGCTAGGTGTGCTTGAGCATCAAAACGACTGGCTGAAATCAAATTAGCGCGAGAATGTTCAGCAGGTACTGCTAGGATATGTTTAGGCTTCTACAAATTTAAGGATAAGAACTGTAGTGTAGGACCACCGAAGATAGATGGAGAAATAGTGGTTGATGATTGTGATATAGTGGAATCCCTAAGCAAGCAATTGTCATGAGTCTTTACTAAAGACAATTCTGGTACAATAGAAAAAAAAAACTCAAGGTTATGCCGTGCCATGTGATAGGCTGGAAGATATTACAATAACTACAGAAGCTGAAAAAGGCAGGTACAGAATATAAAACCTAATACATCTTCTCGACCAGATAATATATATTATAGGATTTTAGTAGAGTGTGATAAAGCTTTAGCAGTTCCCCTGTGTATCATTTTTAGGCGGTCTATAGAGTATTCTGAAGTGTCTGACGATTGCAGAAATGCAAAAGTATTGCCAATTTTAAAAATGTATATATGAACTGTGTAGGAAACTACAGGCCAATCAGTTTGCCCTCAATAGTTTGCTAGAAATCTGGTTAAACATAATATTCAGATTCGTCTTGATGGGCTGTATTGAGCAATATTTAGTATTCCTTTTAAGGGATACTCAACATGGATTTATATGTCGAAGGTCTTGTTTAACTATCCTACTAGAGTCCATGGAGTATGTTACTAAAGAAGTAGACACTCAAAGCAGGATGGATGTTGTGTACTTGATCTTTAGCAAAGCTTCTGATAAAGTTCCACATGGAAGCCTAATTCGTCCACTGCAGCAACATGATATTGTTTGAAAAGTCCTAGGTTGGGTTTAAGCATGGTTAAGGGGAAGGAAGCAAAAGGTAGTGTTTAATGGATGTAGGTCTGATTGGGACCTCCATCAGAGGGATGGCCTGCACTTATCCGAGAAGTGGGTGCATGTGTTAGACAAAGTGTATGAGCATGTCCTTCAGGGAACCTAGGAAATGGTGTGGGGAGGGATGAAGTGGCATTGCCATCTCAGGGATATGCCAATAGTGACAGCCAATGCAATAGAACCCAAAAGTCAGCAAATAGGGATAGCAGTAGCTCAAGCAGGCAGAGTGGTAGTCGAGACCAGTAAGTTTCACATCCCTAGTCTGCAAGGTACTCGAATCATTTATCAAGGATAGAATAGTTAGTTATCTTGAAGAAGAATAGATTGATTCAAGATACTCAACATAGGTTTAGAAAATGGCGATCGTGTCTCACAAATCTCCTGGACATTTTAAACTTCGCTACAGAACAATTTGATCAGGGGAATCAGGTTGATGTAGCATATCTTGACTTTAAGAAGGGTCTTTGACAAGGTACCCCATAAACGGTTAATGATGCAACTTCAGGTCCATGGTATTGCAGGAAGCATCTTAAAATGGATAGAGTTGTGGCTTTCAGATAGACAGCAGAGAGTGATGCTAAATGGCACAAGGTCATCATGGCAAAATGTTCTTAGTGGAGTCCCTCAGGGGTCGGAACTGGGGCCTCTACTGTTCATTATATTTGTAAATAACATAGAAAGTGGCCTTAGTAGTAAGGTTTTACAATTTGCGGACGATTTGAAGGTCTTTAGGGCAAGAGCAGGTTATAATGAGCATATCTCGCTGAAGAAATACTTAGACGAACTTTTGGAGTGGTCCGAAGAATGGCAAATGGAATTTAATTTTGATAAGTGCAGAATCATGCATATAGGCAGGCAGTATATGAAGGCCCCATACTTGATGGGTGGCCAAGTACTATCAGTGACTCAACAGGAGAAGGATTTAGGTGTTATTCTAAACACAAAATTGTGGACATCAGAACAGACCAAGTAAGCCGGGAGGAAGGCTCTCAGAATGCTTAGGGCAATAAATAGGAATGTATCATACAGAAGTGAGGAAGTTATCAGGAAGCTTTACTGTGCAAATGTCAGGCCACATTTGGAATACTGCATCCAAGCTTGATCTCCTAGCTATGAAAAAGATTGTTGGCTTTTAGAGAGAGTGCAAAAGAGGGCTACACAAATGGTTAATGGTATAAGCAACCTGGCATATGAGGAAAGATTGAAGAAATTGGATATGTTTCCACTTAGATATAGAAGGCTGAGAGGAGATCTCATCGAGGTCATTAAATTCGTCCATGGCCTGGAGAAAGGATATCTTGGGGAAATGTTTGAATATACCAGAGATGATGCAATTAGAGGTAATCAATTCAAAATTAAAGATAACCACAGCAGGACGAGGTTAATACCGTTTTTATTAACCAACAGGGTAGTACAACACTGGAACCAGTGTTGTACTACCATGTTGGCCGCCCTGGTAGCTCAGTTGGTTCGGCGCTGGCCTGCACCGGTCTCCCTGTATTGGCAACACGGGGTTCGAGTCCTTCGCGCGCTCGCATTTAGCCCCGGCCGGGGTGTCAGTTGGCAGCTGGCCAGATAAGGCCGGGGACGAGCTACCGGGCGGCCGTGTCGGTGCATTGGCGGCACGTTAAACTTTCGGTCTAAATTCTGCCGTTGAACTGGAGCTCATGGATCGGGTGGTGGGGCCAGGGTTCACGCAACAAGCTCTGCTTAGCAATAGAACCCTGGCTCCTCAAGCCACCACAGCAACGACTCGGATCAAATTTATTTAATTAAAATAAAAAAACCAGCTTCAGAAACCATTGTCAGTAGCAGCACATTCAACGTCTTTAATAACAGCATAGACAATCATTATAAGAATAGAGGGCTTGGTTTCCAGTATTCCAGGGAGGGCTGTTCAACGGATTTGGTGGGCAACTAGTTGAGTGTCCAGAGTGCAAACAAGAAAGGCCCTTGTGGCTCATAGTTGCACTATTTTTTTATGTCTGTATATCTTTATGGAAGGATGTTCTTTCTGAGTGGAGTACCACAGGGCTTTGTTCTAGGGCTACTTCTCTATATCATCTTTGTGAATATCACTGAGGTAGAGCTAAGGAATAATGTGTATGCATTGCTGATGACATCAAGCTGGTAGAAGGGGCTAACAGTAGTGATCACTCTAGCAATATACAACTAGACTTGGAGGACCTAAAAAGTGGGCTGATCAATGGCAGATATCTTTCAACTATGAAGTGTAAGGTTATGAATCTGGGGTTTGGACGTGAGACTTTCAGATGTGAAATGGAAGGGAAGGAACTGGATGTTATTGAAGATGAAAGAGACTTAGGTGTGTTTGTTTCAAAAGACCTTAAAGCAGAAGAAAAAACATTGCATCTCAGCTAAGAATAGGGCGCTTAGAATGTTGGGACTCATTAATAGGAGTGTGAGATATAAGAGGAAGGAAGTCATGCGAAAAAGCTTTACCTAGCATCCTAGCATATATGCGACCTCAGTTGGAATATTTTGTACAAGCATGGAGCCCCAACATAGAACAAAATATAGATATGTTCGAAAGAGTGCATCGCAAAGCCACTAGACTCACCAGTGGAATTGATGACTTAGAATATGAAGAAAAGCATATGACATGATTTATGTACTCATTCAATTATAGGAAATTAATGGGAGACATGATTGAAATGTCCAAAATTGCTAAAGGGCTAGATCAGATCAATTTGAATGATGCTGTTCGGTTTGGAGTATGACATAGGGGCCACCAATTAACCAGTCCCGTCTGGGGGTCTTCAACCGCCCCCCTCAGGTTTTTCGCGAATAGCGGATTAACAGCGCGCGGCAGCGCGCCCAAATTTGGTATCCTTTTCCCATATCCATTTGGCATGCTGATTCAAAATTTGTAAGTCAGGTCATCTAAGGTCAACGAGTTAGTCAAGGTCAAGTGAGATCACCTCCCAAAAGAGTTCAACCGGTCGTCACGCTTTAACGGATACATATATTTTAATTAAACTTTCAACGTTTGCTTATCTTTAGGGATGCAACAAAACGTATGAGTGGAATTTTTATTTATTTTTATTACATATACATTTGTCATATTTCCCAAGTGCAGTTCAAGTAGAAGTTTCTGGCTAAAGTAAGCATTATTATTACGGCAAGTTGACTTCCAGCAACACTTCTCGGTCTGCTCTACCCAATGGAAGGGGAAAATTAATGAAAGCTTGAAAACTCAAAATTTTGAAATTTAAAAACATTTAATTTTTTTTTTTTTTTTTGGGGGGGGCAACAAATTTCATGGCCCTGGTCGATTTCGCTGTCCTTTTCTCATTCCAAATAAAAAAAATGTTCTTTCATATATCCCCAAAATGAACTCCCAGAGCCAAAAACATAATGTAAGTCTTGAAAAGTCGTGAAAATCTATCCCCCCTGGTGTGGTCACTTTTGGGAAAAAATATTTTGGGTGGTGGATCCGGACCATACTCGTCGAGCGCTTTCCGATGACACCTCTTTCGTTTTCACGCGACGCTTAGTTCAGATTTTAAATGGGGGTTGCTATCTGCCCCCCCCGAGACGGGGTGTGAGGATCTGACCGGAGAGACGGCGTGAGTTAAGGTTAGGCAAGTTGAGGTGTAAAACAGGTAAGCGACAGCATGTCTTCAGCCAAAGGGTTATTGATCAGTTGAATAGGTTGCCTGCTGATGTTGTTGGGAGTTCTTCATTGAATGTATTTAGATGTAGAATGGACAGACAGTGATTTAGACAGGAAAATCTTGTTTTTGAATTCTAAGTAGTGATGCATTGGGTGATATTTATGCTAAGTAAGTGTGCACGGGACATAATCCTTTAAGCAGGCATGGATGCAATACAAAAATTATTGGTAAGGCATTCAATCCATATGTGTTAATAGGGATCAGGAGGGCTGCATAGCTAGAGTAGATTGTTAGGCGATATGTAGGTGATATTGATAGGTGTGTGGGATGTTGGTGGATGGTTTCTTTAGGATGTGGTGATGGTTGGGGTGGGCCTTTTATCGGACTTATGTGTCTTTTATTAAGTCTAAACACTTTATGACTTTATGACCTATGACTTTATGAGGGGAACGGCGGCGGGTCGTCGGAGGCCGGAGAAGGAACGGCAGCGGGTCATCGGATGCCGGAGCGGGAGCGGCAGCGGGTCATCGGAGGCCGGAGAGGGTGCAGCAGCAGGTCGTCGGAGGCCGGAGAGGGAGCAGCAGCAGGTCGTCGGAGGCCAGACAGGGAGCGGCAGTAGCAGCGAGTCGGCGGCCGCCGCCGTCGTGACAGGAAGCTCACACCGGCGGCCGTGGCGGTCGGTCGTCGCTCCCGCTCACGAACTCGCGCCGACCCGACCGCACGGCCGGCCGGCCGGCTGAGTGGCGGATCGCCAGCCAGTGTGACCGCATCAGCGCGTCCAATCGCCGCCCCCCCCCCACACACACCGGCGGCCCGACACGTGCGCCGCCGCAAACCCCGTCGGCGGCAACAGGTCGCCGACCCCCAGGCAGCACGTCAGCGGCCGGAAAACGCGACTGCAGAAGGCGCGCGCGCGATGATGCGTCGTCGATCACGTCCCGCCTATATCGGCGTCGGCAAGCCGCGTTATTTGGGCTCGGCTGTCGAGGTAGGTCAGCCCTGCCATGTCGGAGCCGTGTCGGTTCCGCCACTGCGTCGGCACACATCTGCGGCGGGGGTGCAGTCATGTGTCGGCAGGACAGTGCGGCCCAACAGTTGGATTGTACCTTGTGCTATTGACAGAATAGCATTAATATTTTGCCGGCACGACTACTGGCCGCGGTGAGCTCCCCCACCCCTCCACCCCACACCTAGCAACACACCCGTCGGGCACCCGGCCACGTGTCGGTCTGGCAGCACACCTGTCGGCCACCCGTCTGACGATACACCTATCGGCCACCCAGCCACGTGTCGGCCTGGCGACACACCTATCGGCCACCCAGCCCCATGCCAGCCTGGCGACACACCTATCGGCCACACAGCCCCGTGCCAGCCTGGCGACACACCAGTCGGCCACCTGGCAACATCGCCCGCCTGGCGACACACCGGTCGGCCACCCGCCTAGCAACACACCCGTCGGCCACCCGCCTGACGCCACACCTATCGGCCACCCAGCCACGTGTCGGCCTGGCGACACACCAGTCGGCCACCCGCCTAGCAACACACCCGTCGGCCACCCGCCTGGCGACACACCAGTCGGCCACCCGGCCACGTGTCGTCCAACTGGTGTCGGCCCCTGCCGCAGCGGCGGCTAACAAGCCGTCTGGCGGCGACGCCAATTTGGACGTCGCGCCGCCGCCGCCGGCCGGGCCGGGGAAGGCGTGAGACAGCTGGGTCGACGCGTCTGTTGCCAGGGCGACCGACTTTGTTGCTAGGGCGACGGGGCGCGTTGCCAGTGCGGTGGAAGTTCGCAGCCGGGTTGATGGGCTTGTTGCCAAGGTAATAAGGGTTGCTGCCAGAGCGGTGGAGGCTTGTCAGGTTGGTCAGTTTGTTCCTGGGGTGGAAGGGTTGTTCCCAGGCTGGTGAGTTTATTAATGGGATGGTAGGGGTTGTTGTCAGGTTGATGGGTTTGTTGCTAGTGTGGAAGTGATTGTTACCACTGCGGCGGAGGTTTGTTGCCAGGCTGGTGTGCTTATTGCTGGGGTGGTAGGGGTTGTTGCCAGTCCGGTGGCAGCTCGCTGCCGGAATGACATCTTGTCACAGTATCGGGGACTTCAAGCCGGCTCAGTTGAGGATTGCTGTCGAGAGTTCAGTTTGTTGCCAAGGATTTGTTCCAAGGGTGTGTTGCCGGTTTGCCAAAACTATGTTGGTCGGTTTGCCAAAACTACACTGTCATCGCATATGGTGGAGGAACGGATATCCGTCTCACCATTCATTGGACAAGTGAGGGAGGCGAAAGGGTGGCTCTCACTGTACGTCCGAAGTATGAGCATTCGTTCAGTGTCAGCTGAACGACAGTGCCCACTCTGAAGGCGGACAGCAGGACCAGAGTTGTCCCAACTTCGCTCCTCCGCTCACCACAAGTGTATCGCAGCCTGGAGATCCTGACGAAGGACGCCGACTATCCGCACGAGGGATCTCGGCGCGAGGCTGTGCTCGAGGTCATGCCCCCGAGAAAGTTGGCGCATAACAACAACGCTGCATACCATACCAAACAACAACACGCCACACTCATCCCGCCACACACCCCGCTACCATGTTCAAGGCTGCCGTCAATGCAACTGGCCGACGGCCGATCGCACATGGAGGGCGCTGGACTCGGCGGCCGCATGGGACGAAGAGCTCACAAGATGACGCGAGGTGGACACTGTCACGTCACGACGCGTACGACGGACGTGCTACGACGCGAGTACTACGATGGGCGTGCTACGACGCGAGTACTATGACGCGAGTACAACAACGCGAATACTACGACGGGCATACTACGACGGGCGTGCTACAACCCAAGCACCATTACGGGTGTACTGCGACGGGCGTAGTACGAGTGTACTACGACGGACGTACTGCATCTGGCATACTACAACGGGCGTACTACAACGGGCGTACTACAACTGGCGTACTACAACTGGCGTACTACAACGGGCGTACTACAACTGGCGTACTACAACGGACGTGCCACAACGGGCGTACTACAACGGGTGACCACGGCCGGTGGAGGTCGATCGTCGGCAGCATGACCCCGACGGCCCGGCGTCGGGTGGTGCCAGGGCAAGGTTCAGTCGCGCCTGCGAACCGGAAGTTGGCGCTGCAAATCCATAGGCATTTCGGTTTACTAGAGCCCAATATGACAGATTCGAATAGGAAACTGCCAGCGGCGAAGAGAACTAGATCCGACGTTGTCCTGCCAGCCGTAGATGGAGGCTGCTTGAATGCGAGGCGAAGAGCATCGTCACGCATTTTCGGCAGGCGGGGAGGGGGATGAAGGGTTGCCGGCAGAATAATGATATACATATCGGGGATGCGATGTTGAAATTCCACCGGATTGTGGCGGCGGCTCTCGGTGCCACACGCATACGGACTGCGTCGTCTGCTCGCATTGCGAGCCGTGCGTCACGATGCCCGACCGGCCCCGACACTGTTCAGCTTCTGACGACTATCACCGCGCTAGTTCTTCCTCAACCTCCTGAGACATCCATTGACCAGCCCTCCGTACAGAGACCGAAGAGCGGCAGCTGCCCCGTGCCGGCACACTGATTTGGCCGGAGCTCGAAATTGCAGACCCGCTTCTGCCGGGGTGAGGCGCCGCGCTCTGACCGTGGCATGTCCGACTGCGCGCTGGTGGTCCTGTCGGCAGTGTTTGGGGCGGCGGCCAGGTCGGCAGGCGATGGCCGTGGGACCGCAGCCGATGTCAGTCGGCCGCTGGCGTCCGCCACAGGGCCGGCGCAGTCACGAGCGGCGGCGCGGCACGGCGTAGTACGCACCGGACACAGTTACACGGCGTGCATCGTACGCACGCGGCGCCGGTGCTGCCGCCTGGAAGCAAACACGCCGTCGGGCGAGGCGAACGGTACCGGCCGGTGCCGCCGCCACCGCCGCCGCCGCGGTGGCGGCGGCCGGCCGGCCACCTGGAAACGACGTGTCGGCCCATGGCTGCCGGAGATGGCGCGTCCGCGCGCCCGGCAAGGTCGGCCGGCGGCTGGGCCGGCCGACGCACCCGGGACGGCGGCGGCGGCCGCGCCTGTTGCCGCCCCGCCCGCCCGCAATGGTGCCGGTCAGACAGGCCGGGCCGGCTCGCCAGGATCGTCTCGGGACGGGACGGAGCGACATTCTCAGCGTCGACCGCCGCAGCCACGGGCGCATTCCTTGCACTGCATTTCGGCGACAGAGCGGTGGAGGAGGCTCGAGGGGCGGGGTCCGACTACCATCGCGTCACGCGCCGCTCCGGTTCCGTTTGTGGCACGCGCTCGGACGCCGTCACGTGGCGCGGCGCCCGCTATTTCCGTCGCGGACGATCTGCGAGATCGATTGGCGCGTGGCTGCACGCGCTCCGACCCCTCCCCCTCCTCCCGGTGCCGGCTCTGACCGTTGGCGTCAGGTCAACAGCCGTGGTCGGTCAGTCTCCCTCTGGCCGGCGCGACGACAGGCCCCCCCCCTCGTCCACCGGCCGCGGCGCGGCGTGTTTCGTCGGCGGCAGGCGCGGCGCAGGATCGCAGACAGCGCGAGCCGTGTCGGCCGCACTGCTCGCGACGCCCCACGCCAGCGCGTGCGTAGCGACGTATGTCGAGACGAAATGAGCCACTGCGGCCGACCGCCATTCATAACGCGCGCAGAGCGCCGAAAGGGCGCCGCTGACGGCCGGCAAGTGGCCGCTGACGGTCGGCATGTGGCCGCTGGCATGTGGCCCCTGGGTGGCTGGTGGCGCCCTCCGCCATGTGCCGCTCCCGCTCGGACGCGGCGGCCGTTCACCCCACATGGCATGCCGCGGTCGCGATCGGCCGGCCGCATCGCCGGACCGGGTTTTCCGCAGTGGCGGAGGGGCCGCGCCAAGACGGCTGGCGCTGACCGGACCGATGGCGCCGCGCCGCTGCACGGCCCGCTGCGCGGCCGGCCGAGAGCGGCGCGGCCGCGCGGCTGACCCGTTTGCGGGCGCAGCTCGCGTCCGGCGCGCCAGCTGCGGTGGCGACGACAGGTGTTGTCCGACGGCTGCTGCTGCCGCTGCCGCCGGACGCGCGCCGCCCGCTCGCGAGGTTGAGGGCCGCTGCCGGTTCGCCGGCCGCTGGCACGCGGTCGTTCCCCCGGCGTACCCGCGCCACGCCGCGTTCTGCTCCGGGAGGCCGCTTTTTTGTGCGCCGCCCGTGCATTCCTGCCCGGGCGGGGCAGTGGCCGCAGCGCGGGCGAGCGTACTCCCGCCGCCGCGCGAGACAAATTTGGCGCGCATTCTCAAGGCTGCGCACGGCGCGACCGGGTAGATGCCGGATGCCCGGCGACAACAAAAACTGGGGCAGTCAACCTGACTGGAAGGTCGGTGTCCGCATGGTACGGCGGCCCCACGTCGACCAATCAGCGAGCTTGGCGCGCAAACTGCGCAGTTGGCTCGCCATGACGTCACCGCGGGTACGAAGGGAAGAGGCGAGACGGCGAGAGCAATGAACTGAACAGTGGAGGGGAAGTCGCTGCCCTGCCTGGTCGGGTGCATTTGCGAGAGTTGACACAGCCCTTGAAATGTATTACGGATTCCATGTTCATTTGGTAAGGAGAGGTTAACGAGCTGTGAATAATTAATCATGTTCCGGGACGGAAGTCGCACCAGTAAATATATAATGCAATTAGCGTGTATTTCGCGTCAGTCACTGTATCTGCCCACGCTTATGTGGATCGAGTAAGAGTGCAATTTGATGCCCGCGACGTTTTTTCTGAGATATTCGAATTGTTCGAGGTAGGTACAGCTCTGAAGCCTGGTTCGAAGTGCTTTCAGCAGTCGAGCCCACAATGCAGTGTGTCAGCCGGTGGCGGTCCGGTCGGTAACGCCACGAAGCTGTGCTAGGCCAATCCGGTCACGATCTCCTCTCAGAAGCCGTTTTTAGCCGTGCAGGGTAACAGTGATCATGAACAAACCATTCAAAGTACAGTCGAAAGGTCGTACGAACAAATTTATGGCTTAATTTATCGAAATATTGTGTGGCTGGAATACTTCTCTCCTTGCTCATTGGGTTATCTTATAAGGTTGCCTACATGATACGTCTTATATATCTCATCCATCTTATGCATATGATGCGGCTAGCTTATGTGATGGAAACGGTCGAGTATATTTTGAATGCAAATTTCCAACCGCCAATTTCTTTTAGATTTAGACACATTTAGATTAAACATGGCGGGGAATTCGCCAGTAAGAATTGGCTAAGGGACGTAGCGCAGGACGCTTAGCCAGAATGGTTACGATTGTCATGCCTTTGGGCATATCGAAAATCGCCCTGGCGACGTCCTGGAATCTAGCAAGCCCTCGCTCTAGATGTAAGTCGACAGACCTGTTTTCTCGCAATACTGCTGTCCTGGAGGTCGGAGAAGTATTCCAAGTCAAATAGTTGATATGGGATTTTCTTGGCCACTGTATGTCCTGAATATCAACTATCTAGGACGGTATATTTAATATTTAGAAATATAATATTTAGGAATAGTTATACTAGAGGCAGAGATAACTACACTTCGAGTAGTTATCTTTGCCAGGGTACACTCTACATTACGTGCCAGGGTACACTACGTGGTTACAGACCACCAAACAATTTTGATAAGCCACATTAAGATCGAGGAGTACTGTGAACTTGATACGGCAGGGTCATGCTACTTTATTTATAACTGAACATCGAGGAGAATTAAAAACATTAAGAAAAAGAGAACATTAAAACTGAACATTGTATATTCATTCATTTTGGAGTCTATATGATTGTTGTGGAGTTTCGAAGAGTATTGTGGGGCATCGAGGAGTATTGTGGAATATCGAGGAGTATTGTGGACTTGATATGGCAGGGTCATGCCACTCCATGCCACTCAATTGCAGGGTACTGCTCCCCATGACATGTTCATGCCACTCCATGCTACTCTATTGCAGGGTCCTGCTCTCCATGACATGTTCATGCCACTCCATGCTACTCTATTGCAGGCAGGAGCGTCGCCACCGGGGGGGGGCAGAGGGGGAAATTGCCCCCCCCCCCTGCAGTGAGACTGAGGGGGCGCCGCCCCATTGAAATTTGAGGAGGCCCCAGGACGAAAAGGAGGCCCCCAGGACAAAAACGAAACCCCAGGACGAAAAAGAGGCCCCTAGGACGAAAAGAATGTACCTCAGGACGAAAAGGAGGCTCCCATGACGAAAAGGAGGCCCTCCAGGACTAAAGGGAGGCCCCCAGGACTAAAAGAAGACCCCCAGGACGAAAGGGAGGCCCACAGGATGGAAAGGAGGCCCTCCAGGACGAAAAGGAGGCCCTCCAGGACGAAAAGAGGCCCTCCAGGATGAAAAGGAGGCTCCCAAGACGAAAAAGAGATTAAACAAATTAGGGGCCTCCTCCTGGAGGCCCCTAATTTGTAAAAAGAAGTCACCTAGGAGAGGGTAGGAGGCCCCAGAAATCAAGCGCGTGCCAAATATTGACACAGAGGCCCCAGGACGAAAAGGCCACCAGGACGAAAAGGAGGTCCCCATGATGAAAAGGAGGCCCCCAGGACGAAAAGGATGTCCTCTAGGACGAAAAGGATGTCCTCTAGGACGAAAAGGAGACCCTCCAGGACGAAAAGGAGGCCCTCCAGCCCTCAGTTTCCCATTCCCGAACCATACTAAGGGCCTAAGAACAATAGGAGGCCCTAACACAATGGAGGCGCCTTTTCGGGGAGCAGGAGCCCCCCTTTCGATGATCTCGCCCCCCCTGCAAGAATTTCGTGGCGACGCCACTGATTGCAGGGTCATGCTCTCCATGGCAGGGTCATGTCCCTCCATGGCAACTACATGGCAGGGTCATACCACTCCATAGCAGGGTCATGTCACTTAATTTCACTCCATACCTCGCCTTTGCAGGGTCATTCCACTCGATTTTCCAAAATGTGAACCCCACTCCGAAATAATTCCTGGCTTACAAACATTAGTCGTCGGACTTGTGGGCGTAATTAGATAGGGCGAAGAATAAATAGCATCAGATCGACCCTATGGAAATAGGAGATTACCTACTCTTCCAAGCGGCTTGTCACTGCCTGCTTCCTCTCCTCAAATTTTCAGTCATTAATAATGGGACAAGCTTCGCCATTACACGCCAGTCATGAGCATGTGCTTTATGTTCTCTACAACATGGGGAAAACAAGGTCAAACCGGCCAAGGCAGGGACACCCCATCCAACTTGCCTCCAGGTGACCATTATGATTCAAATGGAATGTCATCATGACTAAAGAAATAATTTCACCATGAAAAACGTCTCCATATTTCAGCAATAGCATGCAACAGATATTCTGGGGGAACACCGATCGTAGCGAGAAATGCCTTCTTGGCCGTCAACAATTGGGAAGTATTCCCATATGTCACCCAAGTACAGGGGCGGATGCAGATGAGGGGCATTGGGAGCATGTGCCATCCTCCCGGAAGTGGCGCCCCTCCGGCAGAAAAAAGCTTTGGGAAAGCTCGAATCCACGCCCCCTCCCCTTTACAGGTTTTCAGCAAGAGAAATCCCTCTTGGAACTTTCACAGGGGCGTCACTCCAAGAAGAAATGGCGCCCCTCCAAATAAATTCCTCAAGGGCAATTCCTGCATCCACCCCTGTCCACGCACAAGTGCAAGTCTATTTACTTATTTATTTATTTCACAATACAAGCCCTCCACGTGAAGTGGCTATTATGGACAGTCTGGGTAGAACTCACAGATATTTACAAAGAAGGGATATATTTGTGGTCAATATTGGGAGCAGACGCGCAGCAAACATTCGTACACCAGCATCATACGATACCCATATCACTCTCTGCACTACATACACCGTGCTTGCAACACAAGCTATAAACGAGTGGTTTGCAGAAGTGACAGGGAAGCGATGGCCTAAAGGTGACTTTATTGTATATACATATCCATTGAGTAGGTTTGTTTTTGTGTGAATAGTGTTGTTCGTGGGGATACGCTAGTGCATGTTTCTTGAAGTTAGACAGCCTCGATGTTTTTGTTTCAGTAGGAAGTTTGTTATAGTGGAAGACAGACGAGTAAAGAAATCTCCTGCGGCCAGCCTCTCCGTGTATGGCTGGCAGGTGCAGGTGGTCGTCTGCACGTGTGTGACGGTTTCGCAGGGTAGAATTTGCAGTGACATTCCCGGCAATGTGCGTAGGCTCGCCAGTCAGAATGATCTTGTGGAGAAAAACGAAACTGTGAAATTAATGCAGATCAGCTGCGGTGAGGAGACTCAACTCGTTGTGGGCATCAGAAATATGATCAAATTTTCGTAGGCCTGACACGACTCTAGTGGCGAAGTTAATGATTTTGTCTAGTCTGTAGATGTTTCCTGACGACCCGTTCCCGTAAACAGATATGCAGTAGAGGATGTTGGATATAACTAGGCTATTGGCTATAGTGAAGAGGGTACTGGTCGGCAGATGGTGACGCAGATGGCTCAAGGCCAGAAGGAACCCAGTGCACTTGCGGACCACAACAGCTACATGGGAATCCCAAGACACGTGGCGATCTAATGTCACCCCAAGGTTCTTACACGAATGGCTCTCATCTATCACGGCGTCCCTAAAGCACACTCGTATCGGAGTAATAATACAAAGATTTTGATGCGATCCAAACATAAGAAGCTGAGTTTTGGTCGGGTTCACCTTCAAGCCGCTATTCAGGAAGTAGTCGTAGAGTTGGTTCAGGCATGTCTCACTCTGACTTATGAGATTTGGGAGATCAGATTTGCGATCGGAGATGAGGACCTGGGTGTCGTCTGCGTACTGGGCGACGTGTGCTACCGGGACGTGCAAACTGAGGTCGTTCGAAAAGATGCAATAGAGGAGTGGACCTAATGATGAGCATTGAAAGACACCTATGTTGTTTGGGAGAAAGGAGGAGAGTTTCCGTGTTGATCTGATATGCTAACAACCTGTGTGTGACCTCCCAGATATGCCCTAAACCAGTTATGACCCAGTTCATGGAACTCTGCTATCGCACTGCTGCTTTTATTGATACAAAGTATCAACAAAGCTCCACAATGAATATCATTCTGTAATATCACATATATTCACGTTGCCTGCATGCTGCCGTGCACTGGGCTGCATGCTTGTCCAGCTACAGTATGTCGCGCGGACACAGAAACCTCGGCTTAGCGATCGTGCACGTGTGTGTGGGTGCGTGTTTGTTTGTGTGCATATGTATATATATATATATATATATATATATATATATATATATATATATATATATATATACACATATATATATATATATATATATCTTTGTGTGTTTACTGACTGAAGATTGCACTGCCTTCATGCACCTCGAAAATACGTGGTAATAACGTTAGCAAATTTTGTCAGACATTGGATCTCGGCTTTTCATTTCGGACGTGTTAAACACACTCAAGAGTGTAAATGTTTCGTATACAACCTCACCGTTATCGATGTTATTTTTTCATTATGCTTGTGAATGCTCTTTTGCACATTTACTCCGTCAACGGAAACCAATCTGGCACACCAACCAAGACTCGAGTGTGTCTTAAGCGGTGACAATATTTTCATTCGCTCGGGGAGGGTAATTGGTGGTGCATCGCTGTATCAGGCTTATGTCGCATCTGGTTCTTCCAGAGCAATTTAGATCCATGGGACGTGTATGTAAAAAAGGAGTACAGGAATGACAGACGTACACGATGCCCTATACGCCCATCTACGTGCACGTCACGTCCTCATTTATTGCGAAGCATTTCGATGGAAACCAGCTTCAGTTCCTCCATCTGTCTCTCATCTGTGTGGTTTCCAGTCCACGTTAGTCATTAAAACGCCCATTAGATGTTTAATGCTCCAGGAAAAAAAAACTATTCGTGTTATGCTTACTATGTTGTCGTAAGATATTGCCTTTCCCACTGTTACCCTCGATTAGCTCTCTGGAAAATTACGGTTATGAATGGTGTGTTTTCAATATAATATGTTATATCACCCCTAACACAGTGAACATACACAAAACAATGCCGTACATGGAACTTTTCCGTAGGAAGTGATACCGCTATGCTGGAAAGAGTGCAGAGCTGGGCTACAAGTCGTATCAGTGAACTAGGAATTTAAATGTATGGAGGAAGGCGTAGGACATTACATACTACAAGTGACTGAAGGGAGATATGATTGAGATGATTAAAATATTTAATGAGTTAGATAATGTCAATCTGAATTATGCTCTTTTCTGTATTTTGTCACACAGGAGTCACCAATTCAGGTTAGAAAAGCAAATGTATAACAACCCAGTCTCTGGAGGGAGGGGATATTTCCGTCCTCGCCCCTATGGTTTTCCGAGGATAGGCAGGAAACGACACGAGGCATCGCGCAAAAACTTGGCATACCTCTTCTCACATTCATTTGGCATGTTTGTGAAAATAATGAGGTCAGGTCATCTACGGTTACTAAGTGATTCAAGGTCAAATGATGTCCTCTCCAAAAAAATGGCAGCAAGTCATCACGTTTTTACAGGTAGTATATGTAAGTATATGTCAATACCACTCTTGGCACTTGCTCATCTTTAGGGATGCAGCACAAGACACTGAGGAATGCTTAATTGCTCAGTTTTTGATAACTCATTTGCATTGCGTGTTTGCCAATTGAAGCTAAAATCGAAGATGCTGGCTAAAGTAAGCATTTTTTTTATAAGAATTTAACTTAGAATAACGTTTACTAGTGCGCTCTATCCGCTAGAAGAAGAAAAGTAAAAATTGAAATGAAAAATTGTGAAAATGGTTTCCAAAATTAAAATGTTGATTTGGAGTTGGCAAACAGTTTGGGGTCATGATCGATTTGGCCTTCCTTTTCTGATTCCCAATATTTTTTAATCTACCCAAAATGAACTCACTCGAGCCTGATGTCAGTCGTGATCCCACGGACCCCCCTTAGTGATGCCAATTTTCGAAGGGATGGAATTTTGGGGGTGGTTTCGAGCCCTGCTCGTCGAACGCTTTCCGATGACACAACATTCGTTTTCGAGCAACATTTAGTTTGAAGATTAGGGGGCTTATGATTGTCTGAGACGGGGTGTGAAGATCTGACCGGGAAGACGGGGTGGAATAAGCAGTTAAGCGCCAACAATTTTTCAGTCAAGGGGTGCCGGATCAATGAAATAGGCGTTGTAGTGATGCAATGGACAGTTCCTCGTTTATTGTATTTAAAGATAAGATGGATTAATTTCTCAAGTTCAAGAACCTTCTTCTTAAATTTAGAAGGAAATATATATTTTCATTAATGCAGTAGGATGATGAGAATTCGGATGGATATAGGGGGTTGATTCTAGTTGGGCGTCTTATATCATGCCTGTAAAATGATAATTATGCTAGTAACAGATGTGCATGGCGGTTAATTCAATGTTTGTGGTGTGTGATGCTCATGAAACTGGCCATGGTAACACAGTGGGGCGCAGCACTAGAACATGGCTAATTAATTATCTGGGTCGAAGAATCTTATTTTTTAATTACAAAATATACAGCTGCAATAGTGGTGAATGGGATGGGATTGATCTTAATAAGTGTCCTTGATTATGCTTATAATTGATAAGTTTCTAGCAACAAGTGCATCTGACGGGGAATTCAGAGCCGGCCGTCGAACGCTTCACGCTGAAGAAATTAGCCATAGTAACACGATGGTGTAGACATCTTTCTTCTGCGGGACATAATTTGGAATGGAGGGTTCCAATTTTGTTTTTCGTTTCTCAGTATGTACCTTTTACAAGCGCAACCAGTGTGATCCGCTGCGACCTTTAAGAGGCCGTAACACTTTACCGCGTATGACTTTGTAAATGCGAGCACGGTGAACACCTAAGCACCACAGAGATCAAGTCGCGATCATTGTGACACCGACACCTGGGGCAGGCTCAGCCAGACGCACGCACTGTCTCAGTCAGCTCGTGCAGAGTCGGTGCTGCCGGCTCCAACTGCCTGTCGCCGACACAGCTGGCCGGCCCGGCCCGTACGCCAGTCACCACCAGGACAGGCCGTGCACCAGCAGGCCTCCGCCGACCGGTGACGGTTCGGGGAAGTCCTGCAACACCGCACTGCACGTCCGACGCGCCCATTGTCCGCGGCCTCACAGGATCCGGGCCGGTCACATCCTGCTGGCGAGGTCAGCGACGCCGACGGCGGCAGCAGTCGACGGGCGCCGGCCAACTTTCCGCGTTGCGGTGCGGCGCGGTGCCGTCGACCGACGATGTCGCGATGGGGAGGGGTCGCACAGCGAGGTGCGGCCGCCCTGTCTGCCGCACCGAAGCGCGACCGGCGAGCGCAGGCCGGCCGCTGGCGAGGCGTCGGCGGCGGCGGCGGCGGCAGCGGCGGCGGCGGGCGGCCGCCTTTCGCCGACGAAGCCTCCGCGTTGGGCAACAGCAATGGCCGCGCCGACGAAGGCCGCGCGGCGGCTCCCAATGCCGGCCGCGCGGCGCGGCGCGGCGCAGTACGCAGTAGCCGGCCGCCGGCGGGGTAACGGTGTCGGCGGCGGCGGCCGTCCCGTTACCGCCCGGCGCCGCCGCCACCCTCGTCTCCAGCGCGCCGCGTCGCCCGCATTCTGGCCGGGACGACTGCTGACGACACCTGCGAGACTGGCCGTATTCGGCGCAGTGGCGACCGGCTGTTCACCTGGCGGTTGCGTCGGCCTGTCGCGGTACCGGTGCTGACACTACTGGGTGCTATTGCGTGATGCTGTCACTCTCCCCAACTCCTTCCCCATCTCCGTGAGGCCCTGCTACCGACCGCATACTGTCGGCACAATAATATCAACGCAAGTCCGCTGTTTAACTTGTTGGCAGTGAGCGAGCCAACAAGGCTGTCAACGCTTCGGCTATTCAAAACAGTTAGTTCCAGTCCGGGACGGTCGGAGAATGTCTCATGACAGCCCGCGGGAAGTAACGGTTAGCTAAAAAAATCGGACTTGTGTAAAGAGCCTACATCGAAACACATAATCCCATAATAGGAAAATTCTAAAGAAACAGGTTTTCTCCAGCTGGTTATCTTTCAATCTAATGCAAAATGGCAAAATGGCTGGCGTTGGGCGAGATATGCCGTGACACTATTGTTTGAAAGAAAAACAGCAAGAACGGATAAATTAAAGCATGCACAAGCTTCTCAGAAGATAATTCTGTTCCAATATCGTGCAATGCAAAAATACCTCGGAAAATCTCATGATGAACACTTCAGATGTTTATTGTGGAAAAGTGTGTACTTGATGTCAAAGATCGTACATACAAGGGACCAGCTCTACAATTCGGGCACGCCTTGATGCTGCCGAGAACAAATCATAGTGATATTTTGGTTTTGTACCATCCGGTAGAACAGCTTAAAAATGAAACGTTCCTCGAATTTTTCCTCCGTATTTTGAGTATTCAAAGATCCACGTTGAAGACAATTTAGTTGCATGGATATTCATCTCTAAAATTTTCATCATGATACGGCAGTTTTCATTTCTACTTGTTAAAGGACGTGCAGCGTGTCACACGAAGTGTGCGAATATGAATGTATATGTTGCAGTACCAGGCATATTGATGCAGGAGCAAACTTTAAAAACAATTCTCCGAATGTAGATTACACTGCATCCAGCTGCATCTAATTATGCAGCTACAAACAAACCAGCAATCGGCGGCGCGAAATCCGCTCTGACTTTCACCGACCCGCATTTTTATTTTAAGCACACTGTATAGCTCACTTTGTACATTAATTCGCTTACTTCGCCTCTTTAGAAAACGAAGACAGACATTTCTTGCGAATAACTCATTACCCTGAATAACATACACGAAATTTTATCCTTACCCCATCAAGTTTACAAAAAGTGGCCGACCATGTTGGTACGTTGCGCGGCAAGCGGGGACGGTGGCCGTCATTTGCACCTACCGAAATTGAATCAATCAACAGCCCGTTGAGACTTCTTCTGTGAAGTGTCAGGTCTCGGTGATGCACGACCGCGTCTCTTTCATTTTTTTTAAAGTCTTTAGCTGAGACAAAGTGCCATCTGCTAGAGATATGCTACGCTAAAGAAAGAGCTACTTTAATCCGGCTGATGTGGCATCCGGTTATATCAAATAAGAAAGAGAGGAAAGATGAGACGCCGGCAAGCTAAGAATGTGGCGTAAGGTCAAATACATACATACACGGTTGAAACACATATGTATACATACATACACGACACTTGGAAGGACACTTGAAGGGTGGGCAGCATCGTAACCCCCAGAGAGGCTCCACTGCCCAACCGCGACCTGAAAGGCGAAGCGGAGGCCTCACGCTCAAGTCGGGTCGTAGACGTCGAGCCCAACCTTGTATGTGTGGGTGCATATTAAAGCTTGGAAGAACCTGAGAAAGTGAAAAAGCCAAGCAGCTTGGAAAACTCATAGGTAAAAAACCAAGCACAATTTATATGGAGAACCGTCCGTTATGGCCAAACCTAGGGTGATATAGCCTATATGTATGTGTGCTGCGACGACGGAGATGATGGCGTTTGACTTTCAAATTACTTCCTCAAGTTTGGTGGTGTGTAAGAATGAAAAGACTAGCTCATTGAGCTCTGGGTGTTCGTCACCGAGGAGGGTTGTCAATGTAAGTTCGATCTGGTATCGGGCAATGTAAGGGGGCGTCGTTGTAACTGGTAGGCAGGGCAGATAAGTAAGAAATGATCAACAGAATTACGAACATCACATGTCTGGCAAGGCGAAGCGCGGCGGGGTCGGCGGAAGAGGTAATCATGAGAAAGTTTGGTGTGTCCGAGTCGAAGTCTGGCCAGGATAATCTCATGTGAGCGGGTTTGTTGCCGGGAAGAGGTCCATTTGGCGAGAAGGGGTTTAATGTGATGTAAAGACGTAGTGTTGTGGTTCCAGCATATGTGTCTTGAAAATATGTGTTAAATAGGTGGTTGGTGAGGGACAAAAGGTCCCAGATGGAACTGGGAGGTTGGGGGTGGGTGGGACGTCGATGGCTCGACGGGCGATCTCATCCGTCCGCTCGTTGCCCGGAATCCCCATGTGGCTAGGGACCCAGAGCAGTGTGAGTTGTAGGTGAGAGTGGTGTGTGTGATATAGTTGACGGATAGCGTGGGGTGAGGGGTGGGTGGTGTTGTGTATGGCTGCGAGAGCATCGATGGATGAACGTGAGTCAGTGCAGATGATTGTAGGTGTGGTGATGTGTTGTACAATGTGCTGCAGACAGGCGTGAATGGCGACTAACTAAGTGTAAACCGAGTGGTATAGTGTTAATTTTATTTGGCTGAAATTGGGTCCACCACACCAGACAGCTCCCGTGCCGTCTGTGGTACGGGAGCCATCCGTGAAGAAGAATGCGGAGTAGGGGTGGATTGTTTGGTGTTCGAAAAATGTTTGTTGGGCTTCGAGGGGAAGTCATTTTTTTTTTTTGGTGAAGGGAATACCCCTTTCACCAAAAGGGGATTTTTTTTCGAGATTCAGGTGATGCATGTGCCAAAACGGGAGTAGAGAAGGCAATTTGTCGGGAATTACCTTGGGAAATATAAGTGCAAATGTAAGGATATGGTTCAGATGTATGGCAAGATTGTATTTGTTCGTGTTATATTAACGTCGAACGGGGGATTTGAAAGTGCGAGGCTGGCAAGGTGGTTGTGCTGTGTTGTGGTTCGAAAGTGGTATCTGGATAGTTGGAGTGTTCTGTGGTGTTGTAGGCTGGGGAGATGGGCCTCAGCTCGGAGACTAGTGATGTGTGTGGTGAGGAGTGCTTCGGTGATGAGGCGAAGTGCGCCATTCTGTATGCATTCGTGTGTTGTGATGAGTGATGGAGATATATGATCGAAGATATACGCATTGTATTCCAGGATTGAGCGAATCAGGGTAATATACATAGTGCTGATGGTAGCCCTGTCTGCACCCCAGTCGCGACCGGAGATGCAGCGCAGGAGATTTAGACATGTTGCGCAGCGTTGTTTTAGATAAGCGATATGAGGGCCGAAAAAAGGACTTTGGTCTAGTACGATGCCACGGTAGGTGAATGTGGTTTGGTGGGGGATAATTTGGTCGCGGGAACGGAGTGGTGGAAAAGGTGGGATGTACGAACAGAGTCGGGAGAAGAGAATTGTGACAAATTTGGCGGGAATGTTTCCAATCCCCAAAGGGAGGACGAGGAACCAATTTGATCTATGGCCCGCTGCATCAAATTATTTGCTTTCTCAGCCGATGGGTGCGTGCACCATATGGCAAGATCATCCGGCGAAAATGGAGTATTTAGGCTGGGGGCTATGTCGTGTAGGTCAGTGAGGGCATCGTTTATCATGATAAGAAAGAGGGTGGGAGATAACACGCTGCCTTGTGGGACGCCTTGAACCGTTTTTGGGACCGAGAATGGATATTGCCACAGCGGAAAGTGAATGTTCTATTGGAGAGAAAGTTGATGATAACTTTTGCCATTCTGCCTCTGATGCCAATACAATGTAATATGATTAGGAGTGCCGAACTGTGTACTTTGTTAAATGCGGATTCTAAGTCGAGAAAGAGTGCGACGGCTTCATTTTTTTCTATGAACCCGTGCTGAATCGAGTCAACTAATCGGACGAGGTTGTCAGTGGTGCTGTGTCTGGGTCGAAGGCCCCTTTGAAAGGGAAAGGGAATTTCGTTGCTTTCAAGGTAGACTCTGATTCGTCCATTGACCATGCACTCAAAGAGTTTAGAGGCACAACTAGTGAGAGAGACAGGTCGATACCTAGAGGGAAGATCACGAGGTTTGCGAGGTTTAGCGATAGAAATGATAGTGCTAGTAGACCAGGACGGGGGAATGTGCCTTCAGTCCATAGTTGATTGAGTGCACAGTATAATATTTTGTAGATCAGTTTCACATAATGAAATTCCAACCGATTGGAAAAGGGCAAATGTAGTTCCTATTTTCAAGAAAGGAGAAAGAGGAAAAGTTGAAAACTATAGGCCAATAAGTCTCACATCCCTAGTCTGCAAGGTACTCGAATCAATTATCAAGGATAGAATAGTTAGTTATCTGGAAGGTAGCAGATTGATTCAAGATACTCAACATGGATTTAGAAAGGACGATCGTGTCTCACAAACCTCTTGGACTTTTGAACTTCGCCACAGAACAATTTGATCAGGGAAATCAGGTTGATGTAGCATATCTTGACTTTAGTAAGGCCTTTGACAAGGTACCCCATAAACGGTTAATGATACAGCTTCAGTCCCATGGTATTGCAGGTAGCATCTTAAAATGGATAGAGTTGTGGCTTTCAGATAGACAGCAAAGAGTGATGCTAAATGGTACAAAGTCATCATGGCAAAATGTTCTTAGTGGAGTCCCCCAGGGGTCGTACTAGGGCCATTACTGTTCATTATATTTGTAAATAACATTGAAAGTGGCCTAAGCAGTAAAGTTTTGAAATTTGCAGATGATTTGAAGGTCTTTAGGGCAATAACAGGTCAGGATGAGCATATCTCGCTGCAAAAGACTTGGACGAACTTGTGAAGTGGTCCGAAGAATGGCAAATGAAATTTAACTTTGATAAGTGCAAATCATGCATGTAGGTAAGCAGCATATGAAGGCTCCATACTTGATGGGTGGCCAGTGCTATCAGTGACTCAACAGGAGAAGGATTTAGGTGTTATTCTAAACACAAAATTGGGGGCATCAGAACAGACCAAGGAAGCCAGGAAGAAGGCACTGAGAATGCTCGGGGCAATAAATAGGAATGTATCATACAGAAGTGAGGAAGTGATCAGGAAGCTTTACTGTGCATACGTCAGGCCACATTTGGAATACTGCATCCAAGCTTGGTCTCCTAGCTATGAAAAAGATTGTTGGCTTTTAGAGAGAGTACAAAGAGGGCTACAAAAATGGTTAATGGCATAAGCAACCTGGCATATGAGGAAAGATTGAAGAAATTGAATATGTTTTCACTTAGATATAGAAGGCTGAGAGGAGATCTCATCGAGGTCTTTAAATTTGTCAATGGTCTGGAGAGGGGATACCTTGGGGAAATGTTTGAATTTAACAGAAATGATGCAATTAGAGGTCATAAATTCAAAATTAAAATTAACCACAGCAGAACAAGGTTAAGGCAAACTTTCTTCACCAACAGGGTAGTGGAACACTGGAACCAGCTGCCAGAAAACATCGTCAGTAGCAGAACATTGAACATCTTTAAAAACAGCATAGACAATCATTATAAGAATAGAGGGCTTGCTTTTCAGTATTACAGGGAGGGCTGATTGGCAGATTTGGTGGGCAACTGGTTCAGTGTACAGAGTGCAACCAAGAAGGGCCCTTGTGGCTCAGAGTTGCACTGATCTTTTATGTCTTTATGTCTTTATGAGTGCCGAAAGGAGGTTGTCTTTTCCTGGGTCAGATATATTTTGGAAGAAGGGGCATGCCAATTGGTCAGGGCCTGCCGCAGTGTTGGTTACTTTCGAGAGGGATAAGCTTAGTTCGTAGGGAGTGAAGGGTGCATTATATGATTCAGTGTTGTCTGAGGTAAAGTTGCAGGTGGCGAGAGTGGTTTCTAGGAAGTCGATGGTTTGTCGCGAGTATTGTGTATTCGAGGAGATGTCAGCGTAATAGGAGGCAAAGTGTTTCGCGACGTCCGAGGGCTCTGTAACGTTGCGTTGATTAATTGTCAGTTGTCGGAAGCCGCGGGGTGAGGTTCTGCCATTTGTAAAGGAGCGAATTTTGGTCCAAATTTGGCCGATGGGGGCAAAACGGTTGAATGAGTTGGAATAGAGTTGCCAGCTGCGTTTTTTCGCCATGAGGGTAGTCTGCTGGCAACGTTTTTAGCCTAGCAGGCTTCTAACATGTTTTGTGGGGTAAGATTTTCGCGAATTTTTTCTCAGCCCGCCGCCTCACAGCGACGGCTCGTTGGCATTCGTCGTTCCACCACGGGACGTGGTGACGGTTAGGGGAGCGACGAGTGTGGGGGAAATGATTTTCTGCCGCGAGTAATATGGTGTCAAGAAAAGCTGATATTGGGGGGGGTTGGAATGAGGAGGGAAGACGGTGTCAATTTCCTGAGAGAAAGATGGCCATTTCTCTTCGCGAACATTCCAGCGGGGTATAAATGAGTAATCACTAGTCTGGGCTGAGCGTTCAAGTATAATATGAATGGGGAAGTGATCGCTAAAGAGGGGATCGGGTTAGACATACCAAGAAAAGAGGGGTGAAATGGAGGCCGAGGCCAAAGACAGGTCAATGGCAGATGGTCGGAACGGCGGGATGTCGGTGTTGTGTGTGGGTGTTTGGTCATTTAAAAAGGTCATGTTGTGGGTGTTGAGGAGTTTTTCGATGTGGTGTCCGCGAGATGTTGTGGTGTGACACCCCCCATGCCTGGTAGTGGGCATTACAATCACCCAGCACTATGCAGGAGCGGGGAAGGAGACCGAAAATGTCGGTCACAGAAGATAAGAACAATGTAGGAGAAGGAGGAAGATAAACAGAGAGTATAGTGAGCTATAGTTGTGCAATTTAGACAGAAACGGCAATAAAATTTAGGTCGTTAGTGATGTTAATCTGGCGATGGAGGAGGGTGTCTGATATAAATAAGGCGACCCCGCCGCCGCGGGTTGTAAAATTTATGTTGTCCGTATAGAGGGAGTAACCAAAGATATTAAAATTATATGGGTCATTGCCGCGCCATCGGGTCTCCTGAACGGCGGCAATCAATGGTTTATTTTGGATGATATATTCCTTGAATTCTGCCCAATGGGATATGAGCGACCTCGTATTCCATTAGAGCAAGAATTCAGTAGTGGGTGTTTGCATTAATGGTGGTGATGTTCACACCATCGTAGGCGTTTATGGGGTGGTGATGGAGAGATGGAGTCGTCCGTCTCGTATGAGTCGGACGACCCCGGTGATGTTTGGGGCTCTGGGTCCCCGGTTGGGTCTGGGCTCTGAAGGCGGGGGTGAGAGGCCTCGGGGGGCTGGGAGGGGCGGCCGCCCTGAGGGGGCGAATGGCAGGGGTGGCCCTGAGGGGGCGGCGTGGACAGCCCTGGCTCGAGGCTAGGCAGCCTGACGGCGGAGTGGGCGTCGGCCATCATGAGTCCTGGAGTTTTGGACCAGATGCCGGGAGTGTGACCAGTCCTCCGATGGACCCGAGTGTGGGGCGGGGCTCTTGACTATCGGCTTGTCCTGGTAGGAGAGCCGACCGTTAGCGGAGCCCACGCGGGGATCCTGGGGTCAGAGGGGGCGGGGCTCATGGTTGTCGGCTTTTCCATATAGAATAGCCGACTGTCAGTGGAGCCGCGGGGGGTCCTGGGGTCAGAGGGGCCTGGGTCTGGAGCAGGTGCTCGGCCAACGGAGGGGCGGCCCGGCGACGGAGAGGGGGCCGGAGGGTAGAGGTGTCCTCCATGGGAGCAGGGTGCGCGGTTGGCGGAGGAGGGGGGGATAGTATGGCGAGGGGTCAGAGTTGGGAGGTCCCTGGGGGCGTTGAGCCGCTTCTGCGGGAGTTGGCCAAAGGACCTGTCTTGTCCGGGTTCGTCCCTCAGGGACTGGGGGAGAGGGCGGTGACCCGCGCTGGAGGGCCATACGCCTCGTCTGCAGCTCTTTAGCCTCAAGCTACGCGGGACATCTCGGCGATGATGCGGGATGGGGCCCCTGGCAGGTCGCGCACTGCTGTTCGGGGGAAACTCAGGTCTCCGTCGGGTGGGTCTCTGCGCAGTAGCCACAGGTGGGCTCTATTGCGCGGCACCCCCGGCTTTGATGCCTGTGCCGTTGACAAAGTGTGCAGCGGGCTGGAGGCGGGGTCCAGGGGCGCAAGGCGACTCGCAGGTACTCCGCCATGATGAAGGGGGCGGGGTGAGCGTTCTGAAGCCCAGCTTGATGATCGGGCCGGGTCTAATGCGGCGACCGAGGCGCACCACCTTGCATACCCCCTGGGAGGTCATCTCCTCCAGGAGCTCTTCCTCCGAGAGCTCTGAGAGCTCGGGGCCGTACGCAGTGGTGAAGGTCAGGTTGAACCGATCCGCCAGCTGAACCGTGGCGTCGGCGCCCAGAAACCTCCCCACGTCCAGGAGGCACCGTGCCTGGGTGGCGTCCCTTACTCGGACGAACAGTGCGAGTGCGTCCCTTACTCGGAGCGGAGGACTTTCGCCGAAATCACCCCCCCTCGTCCACATGTCCAGCTCCCTCGCTATTGCGAACGGGGAGGATCGGGACCAGGAGCCATCCTCCCTGGTGACGAGGACGAACGACTCTCCCTCTGAAGGGTCGCGGGAAGGGGGAAGGCGGGCTCCCGGCCGGGGTCGGTGCCCTCCGTCCTCCGAAGGGGGAGGGGGCTCTCGGCATATCAGGGTGAGACGGGCGGGTGGTGTCCTATATAAGTGGCGGGTTGTGTTTGAGTGTGCCTGAAAATTGAGAAGGGCACCCTGAAGGGGTGCTAACAAGATAGGCGCCCTGAGGGGGTGCTATAAGGAGAGGTGTGAAGAGAGCTGTCGTGAGGAAGGGGAAGAAAGACACAGAGTTTTGAAGGGATGGGAAAATCGGTCACAGGCGGGGGCAGTCACGCTCTGCGAGCGCTAGCCCGGTCCATTGAAACAGAAAGTTACCTGTGGCCGGTTCTAACCTATTGGGTGGGATGAGGCAAAACAATCAGAACTAGGCGCTTGCTACACGTCGGTGTCCCGACGGCGTTCAAGAGCACCGTTGGGCCGAAGAGGGTTGGAAGGGGAAGCTACGCCGGCTATTCCGGCGAGCTACCGACTCCGTCTTTTTCCGATCTTTTTGTGAGCAAACGATATTCATCTTGATAACGGTTCTGCGCATGCGGCAAAAAGTCCGGTGCAACACGAAATTCCACGAACTCTTTTGTAAACTTCGACACAAGCCTGCCAAACGTAAAATGAAACGTGGGAAAATAGTGCTGCTACTGGTGCAGCTGCCATATCAAGTGCCTGCCATCACAATAAGTTTCACATCGAAAGCTCCAGCGGTGAAATGTTACATTTCACGATTGCCGACATGCCATGTTCGCCGCACGATGTACATTCCATTGCTCATTCTAATAACGATGCCACGAGCGGAAGATGACAAGTGATTCCGGTCTCTTGTGTATGCCGCCCCACAGTCACCTCATTTGTATCTCTTTCCCCTCTCACTTGCTCGCTCTTTCTCTCTATCTTCTCTCTCTCTATTCCTCCATCCCTCTCGTCTCCCGCTCTCCAATGTGTACCGAACAGCGTCCTTCTGCGCAGCGGCAAACGAAAATGTGTCATGACCTACTTCTCAGCGGCCACGGGATGCCCGCCGTTTTGCGCAAGAACGCACGCGCCGCTACTCGTGGCGCAACGCGACGCAACGGACACTTGCGTGGCGCGGCGGCGCAGTGGCGCCCTCGCGGCTCCGCGGCGCCCGCGGCGATCGCGCCTCACGCCCCGAATAATAATCCCGATCCGGTATATGTGTCGACGCGCCGGAGGTGCCCCCCTCCCGGAGCCGGCGGCGGCGTCGAACGCCGACAGTGATGTACACAGTGTGGGCATGCAGCGACTACGCAGCGCCACTTGACGGTGCACCGGTAAACAGACGTGCCGGTGTGGCCTGGCCTGCCACGGAGCCCGCCCCAGTTGGACATTCACCGACGTTTGACAGCCGTGATGCACGACGTTCTGCGTGCGCGGAGAAAGCCGCCGGCATGAAAACACGTCGCACGACGATGCTTCACCGGAAGTGAGGAACGGCCGGCTCTGTCGTTCTACATGGACCCTGAATAGGAGATTAAGCACTTCCTCTTGTCTCCGGGCTTTTTGCTCGTTGCGATGTTTGAACAAGATTGCAGCGGCACACAGTGGGCCTGTTGCATCGAGCGTGACTCAGGCTGTATGGTCCTGTCGAGTGCCTTCCGACTTTCAAACTAAACATTCATTTATCTCGTCTTTGACCGGTCTCTAGGTGTGCCCAGGCCATATTGTTTGCCCTTCATTAATATTTGTTTTTCTGCCGACCCCACGTTTTATACCATCGCTCATTATATTCGCCCAGTCGTACTGTGACCTGTTCCGTTAATCTGGAATCCATCTTAATTTAAATTCCTTTAGCAAGCTGACCATGAATCAGGACAATCAAACTGAGTTAGAATATTTTCAGAAACGTTAGATTTACGCCATTCTGACATCAAAGATTTGGACCGGCTTTTCGGGCATTTTACATCGAAATACAAGAGGGAGAGTCGCGCTCCAAGAGTACGGTGCTATTTTTTTTAATAATCAGAAATTGGTCGTCCCCAGAATGTGCAAAGCCGAGGACAATAATGCACAAATAAAAAATAAAATCTACTGAGGTGAATGCAATTGGTCTACTGTACTACTGTACAATAAGGTCTACTGAAGTGAATGCAATTGTTGGCAAGATCTTCTTATGAACAGAGAACACCCCAGAAACTACATCCCTTGCATCTGCCGTCTCCAACTTAAAAGTATGCATTGTGTTCCAACCTTTTATTGGTATCTTGAACCAGATTTTATAGTTTGCTGTGTTCGGCTTAAAATTGCTGGGGCCGCTTGCCGGACAATGCGTGGTTTACATAGCTTTAGATTTAACGTCGCAACAGAGCCCACAAGTTGACTCCAGTTCTCGCATCAATGCATTTCTTCCTGTTCTGAGCTATTTCTCTTCTCGTGACGTCATCAGAAATACCGGCCGGCAATGACAGCCCACGGAGTCGGACGCCGACTTGGCGCCCGTCTGGAAGCTGACCCCCTGTGTTCGGACCACGGCGTTGTTTGATCCAATCATCTCAAGTTCAGTCTAGCTCAGGTGCTCCTGTCATCGCCTCTCACAGGCGTTCTATTTCCGTCTGCTGCAGCCGGCTGTATGGCCGGCCGCCGTCGGCGTCTCTGTTGTCATCTGCCGTGTGTCTGTGGTGATGTTCCGGTCGGCCGTGGCCGGCCCTGTCGCCAGGCCGGCGGTGCAGGCGGGCGGCAGCTGTTGCGCGGCGGCCGGGCGTGCCGTGACCTCAGTCAAAGTGTCTGTCTTCATGAAAGTTGCCTCCACGACCGGGCGTGGATGGCGGCCGAAACGAGGCCGACTCGGACCGCTGCGAAAGCATGCACGCCGAATCTGGGCCACGGCGAGACCGACACGTGGGTGGGCCGGGCCGGCCGCTCGTCGGCGTCGGCGTCGGCGAGCGGCGGCGTTCCGGCCGGCGACGCGCCGGCTTCGCGCAGACGGCGCCACAGACGAGCGGCAAGAATGTCGCCTTGGCTGGGTGCGGCGGCCGGCGGCCAGGCAAAACAGATGACGGCCGCACCGGACGATGCATGCCGCCCGCTCGGATATTGCAGGCGGCGGGCGGCGTTTTTTTTGGCGGCGGCGACGGCGGCGGCGGTGGCCCGGTGCCGGCTGGCGACTCGTACGGCGCTTGTCGCCCGCCACATCGTGCACAGTCGTGCGCTAACGGTGACGCGCCGTCCTTGCCGCCGTCCCAGCAAGGTAAACCGAGCCGGCTGCGCGATTGCGGCCGATACGCGCGCCGCGCTGCCTCGTGCTGCGCAGCGCCGACACGCCGTCGCACCTGCGCCGTGGCGGCACAGTTTCCAGCTGGGCGTACTCCATTTCGGGTGGGTTTTTGTGCAACTTTGTTGACCAATATGTTCGGCGGATGCAAAAAGACGACTGTGTAGCGCGACCAGAACAGGCCGCGAAGGGTGTGGTAGTGCGGCCAAGCCTTGCTGACTAAATGCGCACCCAAGGCACGGTGTAGCGTGCCACGTATAGAAGCGCGTCCACAAAAGGGTCAACATTACGAACATATATTCCGAATATAATATGCGTCTCCACCTGATAAACAGCTACGTTAGCTCGCACCATAGATTGGCCTGGGTAACAACTTCAACAAGAAACTTAACGGGCTCAGCATGAATAATCGCAGTGCTGTTATGAAGCTGTCAAACAACCAATCCGTCAGTCCATTAGCCGATTTTATCTGGTATATTCTGGTGTATTTCGCCCTCGGATCATACTCCAGTGTCCCCTCCACTTGTCTCCACGGAACACTTGTCCCCGCCACCAGCGGGCACACCTACCAGAAAGACACACATGTTCGACCCTCAGAGGACACGTGCGCTGCGCTTCAAGAAAAAAAATAGATGATTGCTTCATTAAGGATGGCTGACACTCAGGGTCGGGTGCAGGAGGGGCATACTGGGGGCATGCGCCCCCTCCATGTATATAAAATATATAATAAAATATATAATAAAATATATAATAAAATATATAATAAAATATATAATAAAATATATAATAAAATATATAATAAAATAAAATATCCATATAAAATATCCATATAAAATATCGCCCATCTGGTCGAGAAAGGTGTCCCTGCGAGAAGACTGATATTTTGCTCCCCCCCCCACCACCACCACCACCACTACACTTAAAGGAATTGTCAGCCAAAGACGCCCTCCCAGAGCAATAGACGCTCCCCCTCCCCAAGAGGAAAAGGTGCCCCTTTAGTCTGCTCGATTGCACACTAGGTTGGTCCGGTTTGCACACGTTTTGCCAAAATCGATAGCAGCTCCCCTCATTGTATGCATTTTGGGGCACTGAACACGATGGAAGCATCAGAAATGCAAATTTAACGCACCTTTTGATGGCCCCGGTGACTTAAAGATTCTGTCTGGGACCAAATTTTGAACTTTTCTGCATCTCATAAGAGGACTGGGGTAAAAATGAGTCCGCTTGAGCATTTCAAAGATTGTAGCTGTCTTATTATCTCAGATTTCGTCTTCTGAAGTATTGAAGGTTCGAGCGGTTCCCTGGTCTGCCAAGAGATGACAGGCCTAGCGAGCCCGGCTGCCTTCCAAATGCCTTATGACGGACGCGTTTGTATTTTCCACGAAGCGTGATTTTGGTGTCTTGATGCACTGGTACCGTCTCAACTAACTTATCGGTTATGCTTTACGTAATGAGAGATGCAAATACACACAAATGGTAACGGATTCTGCAGTGAAATAATCGCGCACATTGGTTGAAAAGAAGAGTACTGCGCAGAACATGCCCTACGAAGCCTGGCCTGAATCCCAACAAGGTAATCAACATGAAACCAGTGTCACCCCTCATATCTGTATGCATTTTGTAGAAAGTGTATTCTATGCATTCCGTCAGATCATCTGTCATCACCATTCCGTCGCCGCCACCGGGGCAAGCCGCAACAGCCCGCCGCGCTGAGACTCGCCGCAGCGGTGCTCACTCACTCACTGGCCCGGAACCGGCGACGGAAGGCCACCTTAATCAGGCTATAGCCGCCTTGGCGGTCCCTACCGGTGACAGCCGCCGCCGACTCCATGGTCAACTTTACACTTCGCTCCGTCGCCTGCGTGTGGCAGGGAATACCAGTTCGCAGAGGCTCGTCCAGCAGACGCACCAGCTCATCGCCGCCAAGTTGGCGCGTCAGGGGTGGCTCGATATCTGCCTGGTGGTGCTGCAGATCCGCCAACTCCATAAAGTTGCTGGCCCGGAGGTTGATTTCCGGGCATTTGTAAGCCCGGACTGGGTGCCCAGGCTGCCGGCGTTGACGGGCCTCACCGATGAGCTGGATAGCTCGGGCCCGGATCTCCCGGCGTTCGTCCCCGAGCATGCCGAGGACGACGGCCTCAGGGGGCGCCATCGTGGCGTTTCCGAAGAGTCGCCTCTGCACTTCGGCCAGATCATCGCCGGTCATATGGCGGCGCTGCCGCTCAAGCTAGTCGCAGAGGTGGCGCGGCGCCTCCACCAGGCCGACCGGTGTCTGATTGCCAGCACTGTTGGGATGTAAACGCCCACAACGTACAGTGAAGTGTCTGCAGCTCGGCACTGGGGCTTTGTTTGGCCAAGTAGAAATGCAACAGTCTGCTTTGTGCGGTGTGCCACTGCACAATACTGAGCTGGCCGTGATCGCGCTACGCTACTCCGCTTCCATCGCCCGAAGTCACACACTGGGCGCACTGCACCAGCAGGCGCAGATCTGAGCTCAGATTGCGTCTGAAATCATCTGACAGCGGCGGCAGCTCAGCCGTTGTCTGGGGCTGGAACTGAGTAGGGCCAGGCTTTGTAGGGCGTGTTCTGTGCAGTACCCTTCTTTTCAACCAATGTGCGCGATTATTTCACTGTAGAATCCGTTTCCATTTGTGTGTATTTGCATCTCGCATTACATAAAACATAACCGATAAGTTAGTTGAGACAGTACCAGCGCATCAAAACGCCAAACCATGCTTGGTGGGAAGTACAAACGCGTCCGTCATAAGGCATTTGGAAGGTAGCTGGGCTCGCTAGGCCTGCCGTCTCCTGGCAGACCAGGGAACCGCTCGAACCTTCTATACTTCAGAAGACGAAATCTGAGGTAATAAGACATCCAACATCTTTGAAACGGTGTCAAATAATCGAAAATGAATTACCTCGATGATGTAACGTCCAAGCGGACTTATTTTCTCACCAGTCCGCTTATGAGATGCAGAAATGTACAAGATTTGGTCCCAGCCAAATTCTTCAAGTTGCCGGGGCCATCAAAAGATGAAAGAAATTTGCATTTATGATGCTTCCATCGTGGTGAGCGGCCCAAAATGCATAAAATGAGGGTGAACTGCTATCGATTTTGGCAAAAAGTGTACAAACCGGACCAATCTATTGCACACTTCCCCTCGTCAGCTCAACGAGTTTTCAGTCGAAGGCGAATGCCCTTCCGTGGAAATGGCGACCCTCATGCGAATTTCTAGATCCGCTTCTGAGGTGGTCGGATTGAGGAAGCGAATGAATCTATATGTGATACACAACAGTGCAAACTAACGACATCGGATGTGAAAAAAGAGAAAGAGCACGATCACTTGCTGGTGAGCGTAAAAGACAGACAACTAATATACAACTGTTCGTTGCTAAAGAGACATGCAAGGTGACAATGTGGCGCAACAATTGTTTTAATCCGAATCCTAAGCTGACAAATAACAAACTAAGCACTGAAAAATGTTCCAACTGAGTTCAATTCCAGTACATTTCAAAGATTCATTGAATTGCATGAAGTCGGAATAACTCTGGACAATTACTGCCGACAAATGCTCGGGCTACGTTTGTGGAGGGAGAATTGTGTGTTTAAAAAAAATACTGATGGGATATCTGACAAGGTAATGCAAAAATAACACAAAATCCAAGCACTTCTTAAAACTCTTGTGGAATGAGTTCTGCGTAGGCTCATAGTCCCAAATAACTTCCTATAAGTTGCATTGGTAAGGAAAACATGGTATCCGCGCAGGCATTTTCGATCGCTTCCGGCGAACACTTCGTTGCAATCAATGGCACCTGGTTGTGTCGACTAATCACCGAAATTGGCGTACCTTCCACAAAGCTGTTATTGTTATTGTTGTTTAATACGCACTTTCTGCACGTTCACGGCTAACGGAGCCGCCCACACTGTTTCGCCGATGGGCCGCGGGATTGGAAAATGTCCGGAGAGGCGCTAGTGTCGAACCCGGGACCTTTGGTACCCAAAGCCCAACACCTTAACCACTCGGTCATCCCCGCCCCTCGACAAAGCTGCATGAAGAGAAGTACTTCACTTGGCCTACGGGCTCCGAGTTCGGCAGACTGCGCCGGTAGTGCTCGAGCCGCCTCTGCTCGCTCTGCCCTGCCGAGCCGCCAGCGAACAGCGCCGCTCCGCTCTGCCGTCTGCGGAAGCGCGCGACTCTGCACGCCAGACGTCGTCGTCATTCCGCACCGGTGCTGACCGGCGCGCGCCGTTACTGGCCGCCTCGGACCCGCCCGTCTACGCTTCCACCGGCTGGCCGCCGCTCTCGCAGCCGCCGCCGCCGCCGCCGTCGCCCATGAATGGCGGCGGCGGCGACGGCGTCGTCTGTCGCCACAACAGAGGCGCCTAGCGGCCGGCGCCTGCAACACGGCCGGTTGCTAACCACGCGGCCGGTGGCAGACGACCGTCGCGCCTCTCAGATCGATGGCTCGCCGGACGGCGCCACCGCGTCCAGTTTGCTGCTCATTACCGGCCATGAGCCGGGGTCAACGCCACCGGCGCGCACGTGTCCTCGTCGCGGAGGGTACAAGCTCGCCCCCATACACGGTGGGGCGCCCCCGGTTTCCAGGTTCGATCAAACTGTGCACTCATTGGAAGGGGTGCGGGAGTCGTATCTGCAAATTGGACTGCAGGAGGCGAGTTCCGTTTACCTGGATGGGCTCGGCGCTTGCTGAACGGTTTTTGAGCAGGCGGCCTGGCACTGTATGAAGACATAGGTCCTCACAGCGGCCTGTCACTGTATGAAGACATAGGTCCTCACAGCGGCCTGTCACTGTATGAAGACATAGGTCCTCACAGCGGCCTGCACTGTATGAAGACATAGGTCCTCACAGCGGCCTGGCACTGTATGAAGACATAGGTCCTCACAGCGGCCTGGCACTGTATGGAGACATAGGTCCACATAGCGGCCTGGCACTGTGTGGAGACATAGGTCCTCACAGCGGCCTGGCACTGTATGGAGACATAGGTCCTCACAGCGGCCTGACACTGTATGAAGACATAGGTCCTCACAGCGGCCTGTCACTGTGTGGAGACATAGGTCCTCACAGCGGCCTGTCACTGTGTGGAGACATAGGTCCTCACAGCGGCCTGGCACTGTGTGGAGACATAGGTCCTCACAGCGGCCTGGCACTTATAGACATGGTCCTCCGCGGCCTGGCACTTCTTTCCTGGCACTGTATAACAGGTCCGCGGCCTGGCACTGTTGGAGACATGTCCCCGCGCCGGATGTATGGAGACACAGCGGCCTGGACTGTTGGAGACATAGGTAGCGGCCTGGCACTGTATGGAGAATAAGGGACTGTATGATTAGGGGACTGTGTGGAGACATAGGTCCACACAGCGGCCTGGCACTGTGTGGAGACATAGGTCCACACAGCGGCCTGGCACTGTGTGGAGACATAGGTCCTCACAGCAGCCTGTATTTGGGTCAGCGGTGAGATAGTTATTTGGACTTTAGGGCGCATCGACCAGAGTTGATCATTCGCGCCCATGTCAGCGGTGAGTAAGCCTATCTAGTCGAGGGGGCGGTTGCAACACACTGAAAAACATCCCCCTCCCCCTCTGTAACCTTGTGGTCTGCCTCTTCAGCTTTGAACACTCAAATCCAATGCACTCGTGAGATAGCGTGCTTTGATGCTGCACGTCATATGTGTATACAAAATGCATCTAATTGCTTGCCAGCCCATACAAATGATTTGCGAACATCATACAGCGATTTGTTTAAAAGGGTCTTCTTTTTGCGAAAATGACAACTACGCAGTGAATACCGTCAGCACATGAAAACAGAAATTCTCCTGATGCCTCCATTACCTCAAACTTCTAATTTATTCACCCTCCCATACTTATTTTGGGAAACCACACCGCTGATTTTGGTAGCAGATGGCCAGCATGAAAGGACTCCGATTGGCATACAGCAGGGGAATTAGCGGATAAAAAGGAGGCGGGCAGGCAAACTGGGCGCTCTTAACACCCAGGCAGCCGGAGCTCCAAGCAGGTACATGAAAGATGCTGACGTCAGATCAAAAGGGGCCAGCGAAGGCTACCGAAGAAAGCTTGAAACTATTAAATGGGCTTGGGCCTGCTATGGGAGCCTGAGACTGCCAGGAGAGCCTGGAGACTACTAGATGACGCCCTGAGAATGTCAACGGAGCTCTGAAGCTGTCACAGAAGCCTGAGAATGCTAGAGGAGCCTGATACTGCCAGATTTTGTTTGCATTACGGAGGCATGGGTCAGTGAAGGGTATGTTGGAGATAACTTGCAGGACTATGAGATCCAGGGATACAATATGTTTTCGTGCAATAGGGGTCCAGCAATGAAAGGGGGTGGTGTAATGCTCTATATGAATAGCTTATTCAGTTCTCAAAAAGTATCAGGTGGGGATAAAAATGTGTCTGTGGAGTCCATTTGGCTTGATGTCACTGTGGGAAAAGGCAACAGCAATGCTCTTAGGATAGGAGCTTTCTACCGATCAGGAACCCTGCCACATTCTCAGCACCTGGAGCTTGACATTGTGAGGAAATCAGTAGAAACTTTAAGAGGAAGTGCCTTATTCTTGGTGACTTTAATCTAAAAGGTTATGGAAATGCTGGTGTTGGCTCCCATCATGCAAAATGTATAGGAAATGCCTTGAAGAGGACCTGTTCCTACACCAGTTTGTATCGGAACCTACCAGGCATGGCTCATTCTTGGACCTTGTATTCTCGGATTTAAGTGACTTGGTTCAAGACTTGACTGTAGGCGAAACTCTGGGAAAAAGTGACCATAACATAGTTAGATTCAAGGCACATGTAGGGGAAATTATCAAGGGTAATTTGGTAAAGGTTCCAAATTTAAACAGAGCAGACTTTGACTGCATGAGAGCGGCTTTAAGTGCCATCAGATGGGAAGAAGAATTATCCAATCTAAATGCCTGTGAAATGTGGGAAAAGTTCAAATCTTACTTGAAGGAAATTCAGATTAGACATGTCCCCCAAAAGCAAAGACGCAAAAGAAGGGTAGGAAAGCCAGCATGGCTTACACCAGACTTGATAAAAGCAATTAAGGCTAAGAAAACTGCATTTAGAGTCTTTAAAGAAGCTTCAAATGTCGTTAATCTAAAGGCGTATCGAAAAGCTAGAGACACTGTGAAGCAAAAAACCAGAGCAGCAAAGCGAGCAAAGGAACTGGATTTAGCTAGAAACTGTAATGGGGACAGTAAAAATTCTTTAGTTTCTACAAGCTGAGTAAAGTTTCTAGCACAATTGGTCCACTGGAAGTAAACGGGACTACATTGGGTGAGGATAGTGAGATTGTTGAGGAGCTGAGCAAGCAGCTTAAATCGGTGTTTACATTGGAAGATATGACCAATCTTACGACCGTACACCATAGTTCAGTGACATATGATCTGACAAATGATGTTGATTTCATTGACAGTGATGTTGTTTACAATCATATCAGGAAAATAAAGCCAAACAAGGCAGCAGGACCTGATGATATTTATGCTAGGGTGTCACGGGAAACTGAAAAGGAACTGGCATTTCCACTTAGCATAATATTTTGTACATCAGTTTCACAAAATGAAATTCCAACCGATTGGAAAAGGGCAAATGTAGTTCCTATTTTCAAGAAAGGAGAAAGAGGGAAAGTTGAAAACTATAGGCCAGTAAGTCTCACATCCCTAGTCTGCAAGGTATTCGAATCAATTATCAAGGATAGAATAGTTAGTTATCTAGAAGGTAGCAGATTGATTCAAGATACTCAACATGGGTTTAGAAAAGGACGATCGTGTCTCACAAATCTCTTGGACTTTTTGAACTTCGCCACAGAACAATTTGATCAGGGAAATCAGGTTGATGTAGCATATCTTGACTTTAGTAAGGCCTTTGACAAGGTACCCCATAAACGGTTAATGATACAGCTTCTGACCCATGGTATTGCAGGTAGCATCTTAAAATGGATAGAGTTGTGGCTTTCAGATAGACAGCAAAGAGTGATGCTAAATGGTACAAAGTCATCATGGCAAAATGTTGTTAGTGGAGTCCCCCAGGGGGTCAGTAAATAATAAAATTTTTAAAAAACTGGGGCCACTACTGTTCATTATATTTGTAAATAACATTGAAAGTGGCCTAAGCAGTAAAGTTTTGAAATTTGCGGATGATTTGAAGGTCTTTAGGGCAATAACAGGTCAAGATGAGCATATCTCGCTGCAAAAAGACTTAGACGAACTTGTGAAGTGGTCCGAAGAATGGCAAATGAAATTTAATTTTGTTAAGTGCAAAATCATGCATGTAGGTAAGCAGCATATGAAGGCTCCATACTTGATGGGTGGCCAAGTGCTATCAGTGACTCAACAGGAGAAGGATTTAGGTGTTATTCTAAACAGAAAACTGGGGGCATTAGAACAGACCAAGTGCGTTCGTGACTGTGCCAGTCACTTGCTTGGATCAGGTCACTGGGGTACCATGCACTATCTATGAAATAACGAGAAGCGAAAGAACATTGCGGAACGTGCCTATTGCGACAGAAAGTGATGACAGAATATATTAGCAAAATTAACTGAAGTCTGTTGACTGCCTGTCCCCCATTCACCGCGAGCCTCGACATCGAACTCATACTCCGAGCGGAGTGGTCAGAATACACTTATTTGACGAGTCGTGACATAACTTCAATGCGTTGTTGGTGGCAACCATTTTACTCACTTCAGTGTGTGATGGTGAGGCAACCCTCTAAGTTACTTCAATGTGTGATGGGGGCGCCTTACCTTGAGTTGGAGTCTGATGCGAACCACTTGACGCCAGTGTCTGTTAGTAACAATCTGCTCATTATAGTGGCCGGTAGTAACACTTGACTCAATATAATATGTGATGGTAATGCCTTAGCACGCCTTGGAGTCTGATACCAACCGATTGACTCATGTCCGTGTCTGATGGTAGCCCTAGACCCATGCCCGCATCTGGTGGTCACCCTTAAACCATACGGCAGCATCCGGTGGTCACCTTTGGCTCGGACAAGTGGCTGGTAGTAACCCTTGATCCACTGCAGTGTCCGGTGGTAACCCAGGACCCACATGCAAGTGTCCGGTGGCAACTCCTGACCCACACCGGTAATTGGTGGCAATCTCTAACTCACGCCAGTATCGGGTGGTAACCTCTAACCCACGCCAGTACCTGGTGATAATCCTTGACTCACGACAGTATCGGGTGGTAACACCTGACCCACGTCAATATCGGGTGGTAACCCCCTGGCTCACGTCAGTATCAATTGGTAACCCCTGACTCACGTCAGCATCAGGTGGTAACCTACAACCCGCGCCGGTGCCTGGTGGTAATCCATGACTCACGTCAGTACCGCGGGGCGTGGTAACCCCCCTGACCCACACCAGTGCGCAGTGGCCGGGCCCGGGCGGCGGCGTTTGTCGCGACAGGTGTGGCGCTGTAGCCGGCGCGTCGGCTGAGGCGGACCGGATGCTGTTCTGTGCCGCATCGCAGTCTCTCAGGCAGTCTTGCTTTTTATCTCTTTCGGTTTCCTTCTGCCTGAGCTGGGCAGCTATTGTAGGGCGGCGTCAGCTGGCTGCAGGGAGGTCCGGCCGGCACATGCGAGCACTACAACCGGCCAGCGTCATGCGTCGCTGACAAACTGTTGCGCAAGTATTTATTGACCCCAGTTTTCCTGTTTTTTTTTATGGGGAGGGGAATGACTAGTGAGAGACAGAGAATATACTCATCACATTTCCGTGCACTGCTATGGAACGCACGGCACTGTTCGAGTTGAACCGGCTTCGCAGGGTAAACATTGACTCTGGCTGTTCGGCGCAGATATTGTCAATGTGACTGGTGTAGCCGCACACACCATGCACCTGTCGGTGGGTGGGGGGGGGGGGGGGAGCCCCGCCGACATCAGAGACGGCGCCTGCGCGCTTCATGGACTGAACAGGTGCTAAGCAATTGTATACAAAAAAATTCGCTCACATCACCTGCAGTGTGCAATTTGACCCGACTGAATGTCATCATCGCATCCGAGGGGCAGAGGAAACGCCACCCGGGGGGGCAGCTTACCCTATCGTGAAACAAGGGGAGGGGGAAGTTATAACTTTTAGATCCTCTGACATTTATCTGGGTGACCAAGCATAAAAGGAGGTCTATCGTGTTGCCCGGAGGCTCCAGGTCAGGTGTGCTTGTCGTGACAGAAGACCTACATAATTTAGGCCACAACACGAAAAGTCATCATAGTTCAGGATCATGACAGGCCACCACAGATCACCACGGATCAGGATTGTTGACAGAAGACCCCCGGAGAGCTCCGAGAGACCAAAAAAGTAATCCAGGTCATCGAGCTTCAGACGCTTTCCAAAAACTGAAGAGACCGCTTGTACAGCAGTTTCCCAGCCAGCCCCCTCCCCTCCCCGGAAAATAAATGGTGATCGCGCCTCTGCCGAAGGGATTGAATCGTAGGATACTCATTGCGATTGGAATTTGAGATAAATTACTTAGCTTCGGAGAAACACCGGCCGGGCGAGATGAAAGTGGATGGGTGTGGGAGTGATGGGTCTCTCCAAGATCAAAGCGGATGTCTAAGTACCCAGCCGGTGTCAAGTTAATACCTCACTTACGCGGAAGAAGTGGCTCAGGTCCGTTGCAGAGTGTTCAGGACAGTGCTGGTTCCCGTGCAACAAGGCGTTATGCCAGTGACGAGTTTCATCAGACCTACCACACGTGCTGTCTGCCCATGTCAGTCTGATGAAGTCTGATGAAATCAGTCACACGTGCTGTCGCTGTCTGTCTGTCCATGTCAGTCCGCACGGGGTTTTATGCAGCTTAGATC